>JAQOOD010000001.1:9236071-9520884 GCA_029633175.1 Citrus glauca
TTCCTAAGGACGTTCCGCGGTTGAAGCAACTTGGCGTCGGTGGAGTCATCACTCTCAATGAACCCTATGAAACTCTGGTTCCATCTTCCTTGTATCATGTGGGTAAATTTCTTTTTTTTTTTTTTTTTGTAGTTCTTGTTTGATGTTTTATGAATATCAAAAGATACAACTTATTTGATTAGTAATTGACATATGAGTGTAGCTGTTTTGATTTCTATCTAACAAACTGAAGTGCCGATTTCTCTTTTATGGTTTTACAGGCCCATGGGATCGACCACTTAGTGATTCCCACAAGAGATTATCTCTTTGCTCCTTCTTTTGTTGATATTAGGAGAGCTGTGGACTTCATTCATAGTGAGTATATCAGTTAGTTCTGTGGTCCTTTTGAACTCTTATGTATTCTCGTTGATTGTAGTTTGAAATTTGTAATCTTTTTTGGCTAAAGGTAATTCATGTGCTGGTAAAACGACTTATGTTCACTGTAAAGCTGGCCGCGGAAGGAGCACAACCATTGTGCTATGCTATTTGGTAAGGTTATTAAGCTCTTTTGGTAATTTCTATTTTTGTGTTTAGTGGATGATAAGAGATCTGACAATTAAATTTGAGGTGGCTCATTTGTTTATTGTTGGATTGGTTGATTTTCCCTTGTGCAGGTAGAGTACAAGCACATGGCACCGGCTGCAGCCCTGGAATATGTGAGGTGTAGAAGGCCTCGAGTGTTGCTGGCTCCCTCGCAGTGGAAGGTAAGAAACAGGTTTTCTTATGCTTTACTACTTAAATGAAAGGGAGATGTGAGTTTATTGTCAGAAAGTTCTCATCTTCTTGGATAGCTAACACTTATTATAGTAGTTTAGGCGCTGTATTTACTCGCAAAAATTATTTTAATGGAAAATGTGAAGTGTAACCTTTTACATTGTACCATCCTTATTGTCTTGTGTTTGTTTTCTCACTAGATGAAACGTAGAGGCCAGTGCAAGGTACCTTTTCCTGCATATAAAACATTCATTTTTGATACTTTAAAGTGCCGCAGTTTCTCTTTGATTTTACCCTCTGCACTTGGGGCTGGGAGATATTTACATTCTGTGGTTTAAAATAATAGCAATTCATTTTAGAAATATTAATTTTAGTACTTGATACTTATTTTCTCCTGTGGATCAAGCTGATATCTCCACCTCAAAGTCGGTCAATAAGCTCATAAGCTTCTATTCCCCTGCAAATGAAGATGATTTTACCATTTGAAAAATGTGCAACTGTTTTTCTTGGCAATGGTTCTAGGATTTATCTAATTGGGTAATGTTCAATCTTAATGCTTGCCTTTGTGTGATTCTGATAACCAGGCAGTTCAGGAATTCAGCCAGAGAAAACTGGCTATTACAGCTCCCTATTCTCCATCGGTTGATGCAGTGCTAATAACAAAAGCAGATCTTGAAGGATATCATGGCACCTGTGATGATACTACTAGTAAAGTGCTGGCAGTTGTACCCAGAATTGTGAGTACGAGGCCCATGATGGCCAGGCTGTCATGCCTCTTTGCTTCTTTGAAAGTTTCTGGTGTTTGTGGACCAGTTACGGGAAGGCTTCCAGAGGCGCGTGCCTGCTAAACCACTCTCTTCAACAAGATGTTGTGAAGCTGTTGTTTGTACACAAACACATTATGAAATAAGTTCAGAAGTCAGATCTGTGCCTGCTAAACCACTCTCTTCAACAAGATGTTATGAAGCTGTTGTTTGTACAGAAACACATTATGAAATAAGTTCAGAAGTCAGATCTTTTCCAGTGTTCCGACAATGTCATGCTTCAGGCAAAGGAAAAATGAGTAGAATTAGAGTCCTTCAATGTTGTGTATATCTACACACTACACTCTAGTACACTTCTTCATTCAACCGGTATATATTACTGCAAATAATACTTTTCGCAATTGTAATTGTGATTGAAGTAGTTATCCTTCTGGTGGTATTTTTTTTTTTTTCCTTCCCCGTTCCTCGTCTATGTTGTTTCTTGAACCAAAGCAAGATTTTGTCATCTCGACTTATCATAAATTCATAATGCCATGGAAATCAGAGACTTCCTTAGAAGAGAGCCTTTATAAAAGGACTTGTGTGGGTTGGTGTACCACTTCAGCATGTCAAGCCCTGCTGTCATTCGACAGGTTTGATGGGTTCAATGACATGGGTTCTAGGCGTGGCAAAATTTCACGCGTTTAATTAACACGATACGATTCACACGATAAAAACAATTGTTGTGCTGATTTTTATTGGATCGTTAAGGGTTGAACTCACTAAAACCCAGTCCATAATAAGTTGGGTTTTGGTTTAAGTAGGCCTAGCAAAATTTCATACAACGTAAGAACACTATATGAATCCACCGATAAAAAACTGTTGAATCGGCCTATATAACGTCGAGTGGTTAATGAGTCAACCCAGTAACGGTGTGCTTACTTATTAAAAATAAGAATGAGAATTAAGAAATAAAAATTAATAATTTGTATATTTATTTAAACGAGAGTTGGAATGAGAATTAAATTGGTGTTCATCACTTTAAATTGAAAATAATTATTAGAGTTCTCATTCCCCCCAGTAGGAGAGTTAGGAATGAGAATTTTATTTCCTAAAGTGAGCATATTACCGCCACTTAAATTTTAAAATTTTTATTTTATCATTATTTATTTCTTTATTTTATTATTATTATTATTATTATTAGTTGTAGTAGTAGCAGCATCAATAACAACAACATCAATAATAATAAGAATTAATAATTATAATAGTAATTACTATTATCAAAATTATTATTATTATTATTATTATTAACAATAATAATAAATAATGACAATAATGAACTAATGTTAGATTATTAACTTGTAATAATTCATTCTGATTCCAAGATAAAGTAAACACATTAATGGCAATATAATTTCATTCCGATTATGATTCCCACAACTGAAGTAAACAATTTATTTCAATTCTTATTCTCCATTCCAATTCCAACCTATTCCGATTCCACTCTATTTTGATTGCAACTCATTTTAATTATTGATTATTAAATGCATCATAAAACCAATTCGATAAGAGTTTGAATTTAAGCATTAAAACCCATCTCACGCAACCTAATAACAATTAATAATAATAGTTTAAATTAAATTATAAAATTTTTATAAAAGTAAATTAAAATTTTTAATATTATATGAAAAGATAGTTTTAAATTACCTAATTATAATATTAGCACAAATCCTAAAATCGCTATGTGTTTATTATAAATTTAGAGCCATTATTGACTAATTGCAGGATTTTTTCAGGTAATACAAATTTCTTTGTATAATTTTTTTTTCTGTTTGGACTTTTAATCATTCACATTGATGCCCTGAACTAAATTATTGATTATTTGCGAAGTTTATTATTAGATCAAGTTGAACATAAAGAATATTCAGATTTTGTTTCGTTTGATATTATATTTTCAAAAATCATGTTTTAAAAATTATTACATGTTTTAAAATAAACTAAAGATTTTGGGTAGTAAGATAATATTGACGAATGAGCGCGGGTTTATATATTTTAAGCTAAATAAGTCAAAGGATGGGTTTGGGTATATATGGTTTAACACAATACGATTAGAAAACAACATGAAAATGCCCAAACACGACTCATTGGCCTATATTTAATTTAAGCATTAAAATCCATTTCACTCAACCCAATTTCCCTTAATTTTAGTAGTTTAATAAATTCAATATCTTAAATTATAAATTTTCAAAGAAAAAGTAGGTTAGCTATTTTTTTAATATTACGTAAAAAAATAAATTAGCTTTAAATCGACTAATTATATAATGTTATCACAAATCCTAAAAACTATAAGTAATTATTGTAAAATTTTTAGGTAACACAAAAATTTTAGAACCATCATTGACTCATTTTATTTTTCTTTTTGAGGCAACACAAAATTTTTTCTATGATTTTTTTTCTCTTTAAATTTTTAATCTCTAATAGTGGTGTCTAGAACTAAAATATTGATTATTTGTGGAAGATATTACTAGATCAAGTTAAACATGAAGAACATTAAGATTTTGTTTAGTTGGATATTATGTTTCTAAAAAGCATCTTTTATAAATTGTTATGTGTTTTAAATTAAAAATATATAATAATTCTTTGGAATAATTATTTCAAATTGACCAAAAAGAGTGGGTTAAATGGGTTGGTTCGGGTAACACGATAATGTTAATGACTGGATCCGGGTTTGTCTATTTTGACTCAGATAAGTTAATGGATAGGTTTGGAATATATAATTTAACGCTATACAATAAGAAAACTATACGAAACTGCCTAAACACGACCCATTGCCCCGCCTAATGGGTTTTTTTTTTTAATTTAAAATCAAAATTTATGGATTTCACCAAGGATCTGTCAGAGTTGCTAAATAGCAGGTCCTAACTGAACGAGCACACTGAATCAGCATGCTTAGGAAATGGTGGGACTAAAGAATATTAAATTTTGGTGTGGAGCTTTTAACATCCTTAAAAAAATCCTTATAAATCATTTTGAATTTTATTCCATAAAATACCCAATTTTAATTCATAAAATACTAATCCAAAAATTAACTCTATAAAGAATATTCCTTTTAGGTTTTTATTTATAAAATGTATACACATCCTAAAATCTTAAATTATTTTCTTCTTACTATATATTTTCTATCTTCATTATTGTAAAATCTTAAAAAATTTCTAAAATAAATATTTTCAATTAAAATTTATAATATAATTATAAATTATGCAATGAGATGGCTATAAAAAATTGTTAAAAAATAATTTATTTAAGTGTATAATTGAATTTTCATACAAAACAAAAAAAAAGAATTAATTTTTCATTACTTGAACAATTTCAATTAAAGAGGGGTTCTATAAGAAATTAGGGAGGGTGTCGAAAGGGCTACACCAAATATTCTGGATATCAAAGTGAGACTTAGTGGCTCCACAATGAGACCCACTCACTGAAGTTTTTCTCCAACAAAAGAGCCTCTACCTGAGCATGCATGGCCTTTGAAGAAGCGAAGGAATTTATGAAAGCCCATTTCAGGTTCATCGTTCCTTTCACGTGTAATTTGGGCAAATGGAAGGCCTCTTGCTTACTCAATATTGAATCTAAATTCTTCTAAAAATTGATTTTTATTCGACAAACTGATATTTTGAATTTTTTTGGTACAGTGCAGTTAAACAATTGAATTGAATTACATTTGATGGAATCAGAGAAATTGAGTGCCGGTTCCTATTTTTAATTCCATAAAGTTGCTAGACAATATATTTTTAATGAATTTGATAAAGTTTATGATGATTCTCTTTAAATATTTAAATTAATATTAAAGAGTTTGAGGCTGCTTGTGGTTTCTAACTGAGAGAATATATATGCATGATAGAGTATGATGTAGTAACTGGGCCAGCCTTAGAGCATCACCAAAATTTTGTACTCTTAATCTAAAGTTGAGTTCTTAATCCAACATTTAGCTCAAATGTGAATAATTATGTGTTGTAGACTATCATATAAGATTAAATCTAATTAAAAGTGATTTATTAAGGCTTTTAGTAATTTAGCCTTTAATGTGTTTGATATGATGTAGGCCTCTATTTTTATAATAAGTTGAAATAAGAATACCTAGAGATAACAAGTAATTTATCTATATAAGTGATTATGGTCTATAGATCACATGTAAAATTCTATTCTTATCTGACATCCCATCATTATAGAGAGTGTAGAGAGAAACTTAAAGAGTTCTCTAAGATAATGTGTTGATCTAGAAGATAAACTATACAATTGTAAAAAGTAATTAAGCATTATGGATTCAGTTACGCTTCCTATATTCGTTTATTGATTCTTGGTAATACAATATCAATATTTTTAGATTTTTAGGTTATAATTTTCACCAAAGGATAATTTTCTAACACAAAAGACTCTTTAAATAAAATTATACATTTTATTTGAAGAGCTACATTAGCATTTAAGACTGTAGAAAACACTCCAATTATGATTCTTTAAATAAGAAATGCTTATCTCTCTTCAATTTTGTCGGGTGCTTTCTCCATTTTCAATTTATATTTTATTATTTTTTATTAGAGAGGGAGAAGTGTTCTTATTGCTATTCATTTTTCCTTTTAAAAAAATAGTTATTAATATTAACTTATTTTAATTTGAAGAACTTTTGGAAGATAGCATATTTTTTCGCTTTATTTTTTTGTCACATAAGTAAGAAAATAGATATTTGAAGAGTTAAATTTGTGGAGCCTTTTGGTGATTCTCTTATTACATGTGTGCTAATATGCCCCTTAAATTTGGGATAATATATATGTAATTAAATGTTTATAGTACTAAAGTATTTGGCAAACACTAACTGTAGTGACTTTTAAGTTAAATTGATTTAATTTACCATTGATAAGTCATATACTACTAAGTTGTATTTTATAGTTACAATTTTTTTTTTTACATCAGCTACTAGACCTAAATTAAGTTCTATAGTTGTTGGTGAAAAATCTATATTATTTTTTATTTTATTAAAACAGCAATGATCGTAGATATAATAGTTTGAATGGGTGTAAGAGATATTTCATTGGAGCTCAAGTGTTTATGTCACATCTTTATAGGTCCTTTGTGATGGTATCCTAGCGCACACAATTTTTTCCTGGACCTCAACGAGTCAATTGCGTACAGTGACATATATCTTGGACCTTTATGCTGTCAGTGTCAGGATTTAAATTTATATAATATATTTGGTCTGATATTAATGAAATATTTCTTTATTACAAAAAAAAAACAGAAATAAAATTATTTAAGACTTTCCAATCGCGACACAACAATCCAAATATTAGTATTACAAGGAGTAAAGAAGAAAGATAAAGAAGGAAATTTGTTTTCTAAGCTAAATTGAAGGAGTTTATCGCAATACTTCCATCATTTTTAGTTCTTTTAAAACCTTATTAAATTACTCGATTATTTATTTTGAGCACATATTATATGTTGTACGCATGTGCACATTTTATAATATCATGTGACCCGCTTTTTTATTTTTAAATTTAAATAGACTTTTCTTTCTTCTTTTTTTTTTTGCATAGATTCTTATGATCCAAAACCATGTCTGCAAAGCACATAATTAAAAAAATTAATAGGAATATGGGAAAATAATAAAATTAATTACTGTAATATTATCGATTAAAAAAAGAAAAAAAAAACACCATGGACTTGGCTCTATCCATACTCAAGTGCAGAACGCTCACCAAACTTTCCTAAATTCAACTAACTTCGATGGGGATTTAATTGGCTCCACCAATTCTGTGCCATGACCAATCATGTAGTCATGTCTTATCATAATTCAAAAGATAAAAAAAAGAAGAATGAACGAATACTTTAGTCATCTACTTCTTTCACATTTTTTTATACAGAAAGAAAAAGCAAATTATAAAGGATAAATGCTTTAACAATTTACTTACTTTCGCATAAATTTTTGCTAACGCGACAGGACTAGTGCAGTGTTCGTCGAGACATCAACGTAGATCTAAATTAATTCATATTCTGGTTCTTGTTAAATTGAATTAGGATCGATCATAAATTAAAGTCATATCCCATGTCGCTAGTGAAGGCAATCGGTCTGAAATTTTTTTACAAATCTTACACTTATATCGGATATCGCTAGTGAATGCAATGAGTCTGAACAAGTCTAATATATTTCCTAATAACTAATTTCATAGATTCATTTCGGGAGTGAAGTACACTTATGTAAAGCCCGAAAACAAGTTTGGGAAGGTGAAGGATGTATATTTGAAGCTCACAAATCACAAGAGACAATATCTACGTGATGAAATTTTTTTAAAATATATTAAAAATACAATGTCCATCATATAATAAGTAAATTGTGCTATGAAATATCTGTATTTATTTTGAAAAGCCATCATTTAAATAGTGGTTATATTAAATTTAATTACTCACTCCATACATGCATTAATAATTACTTGTATTACCTATCATGGATTCTAGTGTTTCTCCTGTAAGATCGATTATATTGCGTGGGCCGAAGGTGGACTAGTATCGCAATACATCTGAAAACATGGTACGTGAGATGTATGGAAGAATATAAAAAAGTTGGCATGTCCATGTTGTGATATTCCTCCTTGCACTACTTAATTCTTCTTGCAACTTCTTTATGGGACCAAATCTCTGCACTCTGAGTAACCCTAAAATTGCTGCTAATTCATGCTCTTCCTCCTTTAAAAAGCATCCAAAATCTTCTATAAAGTGGAAGAACTGAATATCACCTTTTTAGGTTGAACAAGACATGTCATTCCTTTTTATTTTATATTGCATGTGGAAAGAGACACTTCCCCCTGGCCCCTTACCAAACTCTCTCCACCATCTCTTACAAGATCTCTCTCTCTCTCTCTTTTTGTTTTTAGTTAAAGCATCTGTAAACCACTGTGTTTGGATTCTCTAAACAATTTCAAAATGGCATAAATCACTTTTACACTTCCCCTACTTCAAATAGTATAAAACATTGATAATTCTTTTGTGATACAAGAATGAGCTCAATGGGTATGTGCTTGGGAATAATACCGTATACTATATAGTACAAATCAATACTTGAAAGAATAAGGTAAGAATATGTAAAGAATATCACGTTTTGTGTATATATAAATGACAAGATAAAATAAAATTTGTGATAAGTCATAAGAACTGTCAAATCAAAGATTAAAGGTTATTCTTGTCTTCTCATCAATTCCTTGTTCTATTTCTTTATTCCCTTTAGAAACTACAATGAAGCTGCCGCCCTCACTTAACTGTTGATTTATCTTTATTTCATGCACGTCCCATGAAAGAAAAGATAATATGCACGTTACTCCCTCCCTCCTCTCTCTCTCTCTCTCTCTCTCTCTCTCTCTTGATGTGATAAGCAAGCACATTACTACTCTATAATTAATACTGCAGAAAAAGCTCGAATCTATAATAGAATAAAGCATATAGTAAAGAAGTTTCCCAAGAAACTTATAAAACAGACACAGAGAGAGAGAGATCAACTTTAAACTCTTTCTAGTTAATACTATAGAAAGATTCGATTGTTTTAAGTTGAAAGCTTAATTTAACCAAGCTCCTCACTTTTGTTTCTCTCTTACTTTTGTTAATCTTTTATTAATTAGAGACTCTCACTTTAAATCTTAAATGGGTAAGAAATGAAGTTTTGATGTGGCAATGTCTTATCATTTGTCATTTTTGAAACCACAAAAACAAAGAGCCTTCCAGGAAGTCACTTAGAGGGGTGTAGAAAAAGGACCCCATCGGATTTTCTATCAATCTGTCCAAAGTAAATTTGCTTTTCATTAAGGCCAACGCCAACATTAATACAAACTCCAAAAGAGTTCTCGTTTCAGCTAACGAGACATGCACCCATTAGTTGTTTATTAAAGGTGAGTAGAGGGCGCCCAATCTGAAGAGGAAGAAATTTTGATATTTATTAATTAATCTATAAAGAATATTGATAAGACACAACTAATCTCTTTTTTTTTTTTGATAAAAATTGTCAATTCTGTTTGTACAATGGTGAGGGTATGAATATTTATAAATGTATAAATATTAACTCAAAAATTACTTATTTTTAGAGGATACATATGTAATGACATTGGGCTATCATACTTCAAAATTAGTTCGATTGTTAAAGTGTTGTTTTAACACTTTATAGCCCAAAAGCTATTCTCATAGCAAATGTATAATAATCTCCTCAAATACAGACACTATAATAATCTCCTCAAATACAGACACTATAATAATCTCCTCAAATACAGACACACACAACTACATAGCATGTAGTATATGCCTATAGACTACTAGAACAAGATGAGTGTATATTACTTTCTGAATTACAGAAACAACCAAATAAAACAAAATTAATTTCGACCCATGATAAAATATTAAAATGTTGATGTAAAGAAGAAAAGAAATCTCTACTTCAAAATTGTGGATAAATAAATCAGCAGATATGCATGTGATAGATCAATGAGAACAAGAAAACAGGCACATGTCGATAAAAAATATTATATATATCCCTAAAAAAATATATGAACAAAAGTAATCATAATTCAAAAATCTATAATTAACCACTGAAGGACTTCTCGATCTTTTGATTTTTTATCTTTTTCACTATTTTATTTTATACAGAATAAAGATTCCAAGCCAGTTCATCTAATCTTGTAATTTGGAATGTGAAGATTTGTAGATCAAACTAATATATTAAGTGGAGAAAGTAAGGGGCTAATGGGATAATAAGTAAACAATTCGGCAACACACAATCGAAAAAGAAATCATATATCTATAATTTACTAAAGTGACTACACAAGCAACACAATTAACAATGTTTTTCTGCAATTTGCACAAACTCTTTGGTATTCTCTTTAAAAGAACAAAAAAAAAAACAATATACAAAACATCTTGAAATAATAAAATAATAAGAAATAGGCATAAAGATGATGTTGTAATGATAATGGTGATGATTTTCATGCAGCTGGGATGGATTTACTTTGGGTCTTTGGTTCTCCTCCTAATTTGTCAGTATGGAAGCAGCCTTTTGTGGCTTCTTTTCTTTTTCTCCTTTTGTTCTTTTTCTCTTCTCTCTTTCAACATGGGCTGTTTGTACAGTTAGTTCAGTTGAGACTTGAGAGGCCATGAGACCTTTGCCAGGGCCCCCTCCAAAGAGAAAAAAGAAGGAAAAAGAGCAAAATATAGATGGCCAGCCTCATCTTGGCTTCAAGTACTATAATGATGATGATAATAATGTTGTCTTTTAAGTTTTTTTTATTCACTATTTTTTTATATTTTGCGCCTACCCATGATGATCCTGGTTGTCAGGATCAGGCCAGAAGGAGTACTTCAACCATTCTGCCTCTTGTGGGTTTGTCATTGATGATTCCTGCAAACAAGTTCAAGCATGTCAAAAATTAGGGTTAGGGTTCATCTATATATAGGAGTTGCCTCTTTCTTCTCTTTTTATTCCCACTATCAAATTGTCTGATGGTGTGTTTTACTCTCAATGCTACGCATGGAAAAAGGGCTTATGAGTTATCATCCACTTTCTTTTGAAGACACTCAAACACGCCTAATAAAAAAAGAGAGACAGAGAGAGAGAGAGAGAGAGAGAGAGAGAGAGAAATATATAAACATGTGTTTATATTTTGTGGAGATATTATTTTCATAAAACACATTTAAACAATTCATACGAAAAAAGCTTTTAGTCCCTCTCCATTGTTCTTACATTTGAAATTGAAACCAAAGTTTCGGGTTTAATTATCTTTCTTGTTCAAAAGAGCGAGGAAAAGAATAAGAATAAAGATCCTCATGTATTTTAACAATTTATGCTCGTTGTTTCACATTTGGTATAGGTTTAGCTCTATATATATTCTTTAGATTCCTATATTTGCTGATTCAATAAGAATTCCATCAGCGTCCAAATTCAAAAATACTTAACATCTTCACCATTTGCCTCCTTCACAGAAAAAAAAAAGGGGAAAAAAAAGGAAAGAAAGAAAAAGGTGTAAACAGAAAAGCAAATTATGCTTGTCTTTGTATTTGATTTTGTTTGTGAGGTACTGGAAAGACAGTACAGTGTAGGGTAGATATGATGGCTACTTACATTCCTTTACAGGATACTGTGTAGTATGATATAGTAAATCACCGAAACATGAAAATCAAAAGAAGAATAAAAGAGGTAAAGAGGATAAATAAATAAATAAATAAATAAAGGTGTTCTGGTTTCTCTCTTTAATTTAAAATAATAGTAATAAGGAATAATTTGATACTATTTTATTTTTATATTTTGTCTTTTTCGATCCTTTGCTTTTCGTTTTACTCTCCTTAGTTAGTATTATGACGCACGACAAGGAGTTCATGGATTTCAGGGTCAAAAAGTTGATACTCACTTCTTTGATATCTGATGATGAAGTGCAACCCATTATGAGTTCCTCCAAACCAGATGCAGACCTTCCTCCCAGTTTATGATGTTGCTGCTGCTGCTGCTGCTGCTGCTGTTGCTGTTGCTGCATTTATTCATTAGAAAAAGGCAACAAAAAATTAACATCTTAATCATCATGTCTTCAGCAAGGTTTGATATCTAGAAAAGACAATTTAGAGCATGTTCCCAACTTAGCTGACACTAATCAACAGTGCCACTTGGCATGTAACCTCACTTATTAATAATTTTGGTTTCTATATATATATATATATATATATATATATATATATTTTAGGGTTTTCACTCTACAAATATATTACAACGTGGGATCCATTGGAAGTGTAAATTCATTAATTTATTATATAATTCAAAGGTTTATAGACTATAGCTCAACAATTTACGATCAGTTAAAGATGAGACCTCTACTACCGCACTTAAGAATACTTAAAGAGATTTATACTGAATCTTTCATACTTGAATTGGTGCCCCCAATATTGTTGTGAGTATTAACTTGCCACTAGGCAAGAAATCTTAGAGGCACTTGTTACCTAATTTTCTTTCCTCTCTTTTTGGGTGTGTAATGTACTAATCTAAGAAAGAGAAAAAAAAAATTACCACACTGTCTAGTTTACTCTGTGTGTATTAATTACTTGGTCAAACTGATCGAATGTGAACGGTCAGATGAATACTACTGGGTTTTGTTTAAGTACCTGGAAACTTTCATTTTGAAGCATTATTCTGGAGACATGATAAGAGTCTTCATCAAGAATGATAGATGTGTGATGTAGAGGAGATGGAGAGATGATAGTAGAGATTGGATGCGAAGGCCTGCTGATGTGGAATGCTGCGGTAGCAATCTGCTGCTGATGCGTATGGTGTTGCTGCTGCTGTTGTTGTTGATGCTGCTGCTGATGTTGTTGCTGTTGTTGACGATGATCATGGGCCAGATGATGATGCGGCCGCTGATGGTGATCCCGAATATCTTCGCACGTGCCGTGTGCCGGGGCTTCCCTTGCTGTAGACGCCTCCCCTATCCCCACCTGCATTTGAAAACTATACATATTAACATTAATCTTGAATTGAAACAGTTTGCTAGCAAGTCCATTTTCAACATTCTTTTTGTTTCGCTTTAACATCTTTTTCACTCTTTTACTTTTTTTTTTTTTTTGCTTTGTCTGAATTAATATGGTTAATTATTCATGTGGTAATCTTTCTGGCGGGTAAACAAAGTTTACTTAGTTAGCTGACAAAGATAATCAAGTAAGATCCATTGGGTTTTTGCATGCTGTTTGTTCAAGCAACTAGCAGAAGAATAAAAGCAACCCTATAACTTTTTTGAGTCCTTCCTTTTACTTTTATCTTATATATGCAAAATATGTATGACAACAAAAGATTTGATTAAAAAACTTATTAATTACTTAACTCAAACAGCAACGTTAGTGCAAATAAGCGGAAACATTAATTAATATATGAATAAACAAAATGAACGTACCTCATCAAAGCTTTTCCTAAATGGGACAAAACTGAAATGGTCAGATTTCAACTGTTGCATATCAATGGCGCCGTAACTTGACATTGCAGCAGCAACCTGAGCTCCGGAAACTTCATGGTCTCTATGTGGAATCATTTCTTTGGATGAACAGCTTCCACTTCCACTATCTCTTCGACTATTAGGATCACTGCTTCCTTCACCTGTAGTTGCACTCTTTTCAGACCAATTGCATTGCCGCGGCTGAGTCTGATAAAATATCTTGGAAACCACAAGCTCGCCTTCTTTCTCCTCCTCGTGCTGACCGAGGTGATATTGGTGCATTACCCAGTTGGTCTTTTCGGGTTTTCGATTCTTCCCAAAGTTTGTGTAGAGAACAAGGATCTTCTTGCACCCTTTCTGTTTGCCATTAACCATGACAGGCCTCGTCTTACCGGTTTTATGCCATCTTGTTTCTCCGCCTTGCAAGTCACATTCGGTTTGAATTTTCCTCCTCTTTCTTGTACCTGTAGTGTAAGCCTTGGAAGGTCTGTGGAAGAAATGCCTGCTCAAGCCATCTCGTGTGACTCCTGCAAGAAATGTGTGAAGAAACAATCAAAGTTAGGTTGACTTAGGTATAACAAATTGTGAGACAATTAGAGTTGAGATCGCTCTCTTGAAAACAAAAAAAGTCATAACAAACAAACAAACAAGATTGAGAAGCTACAGCTAGCTATATATTGGCTCATTAAGACTCTTCATTATTTTTTTAAGCAATATTGATATGAATAGTGGGAATTGTACTTAAAAAATTATTAATATTAAGGGACCTGGAAGTTTCTCAGGATGGGTGTAACAAATCCCGTCTTCTCCTTCAATAGTTGGAATGAACTCATCTATCAAAGGGTGGGGTTTCACCATGTCTTTGGCTTCAACTTTTGCTTCGAGGTGATCTATCAGTTCTTGGTCTGTTGGATCAAATTTCACTCCAGCTGGTAGACCTAACCAATCCTGCAAAAATTCATTCAAATTATATTCAACATAAGAAAGTTAAAAAAAAAAAAAGACTAACCTAAAAGAAATTAAAGAGGAAGCTTTAATTTAAGTTAAAATCTCAACTTGGTCTGGTTAAAAAAGCATTAATAAACAAAATTAATTAATAATATAATCTATAAGCCATGGAATAAAAACAGCAAGCATAATTCTTGTTTTTCCTCGATGATTCTTGTTTTTTATTTTTTCTAAAAAAAGAATTTGAAAAATATTGAGATTGAAGGCAAGAATATGAAGGATGATACTTCCGTACCGGCTTTGCTTCGAGCTTGTGTCCGCAACCGGGGCACTGCTTGGATCCACACAGCTGATGTTCTTCAAGCTTGGCATCAATGAGATCAGAGCTGCTGATATTGGTGCCCAAATTACTCTTACTACCACTCATAGCTTATTGTTATTATTAGTATTTGATGTGAGCAAAAAAACCAGACGCTATCTGCTTCTTTCTTTCAAACTCTTGTAATAATAATATTCAACGAAATAAAAATCAGACTCTCCATACAACAACCAGCGGATACTCATATCCCAGTCACCTCTCTCTACACAGAAAAAAACCATAAGCCATGATAAGTATATATTCTTGGAAATTAAAAACAAAAATTACAGTTTCTTGTTGTGGTTTTTTGGGAGATTTATCATGAAATAGTAAATTCCAAGGGATTTTTTTTCCCCCCACCAAAATACCTACAAGAATAAAGAAAGTGACCTTTTTGTAGGCAAATCAAATCTAAAACAAGAACGTTGAGGAAAACCCAGATGAGAAAATGCAAAGAAAATAAAAAATCTTGAAACTGGGTTTGAGAGGAGAGGAACAAGGAGGAGGAAAAGAGGAAACTGTAACAGAAGGGATTGATCTATAAAACCTGCTTTAAGGCATAAAATACACCAGAAATTGCTCTCTCAGTTTTACTTTAACTGAAGACTGCTGCTGCTCTGCTGATGAAAAAGAAAAAGTTGCCCCTCAACCTCAAGCCTACACACTACACACACCCCTTGACCCTCCCCTACTTTTAAGCCCTTTGCTAATTTAAGCAGCTTACTAGTAGTATAGGCGGTTCGTGTTTGTGTGTGTGTGAGAGAGAAAGAAACAAAAGAAACAAAGATACAAAGAAAGAAAGAAAGAAAACAGGATAGAAAGGGGGAAAAAATTAAAAAAAATGAAATTAGAAATTATAAAATAAAAAAAAAATCTCTCTTTCTCTCTCTTTCTCTCAACACTCAAGGTCTCTTGACTACTACTAAAGCAAAAGGCAAGAAACGGCCTTCACAGCTGTTACTTAAGCCACACTTTCAAAAGCTATTGCCTTGCCAGCATCATCCCCTAAAACCCATCTCTGTTGATTTATTTATTTTTTAAATAAAAAAAAGTTTTACATGTTTGAAAATATTAGTTTTAGTTGAGAGATGGCAGTAAACTTGAGTAGAAAAGAAGAGATCAAGAAAAATTACCGTTTGATTAATTATGTGAGGAAAAATAAAAATTAATAGAGTAGAACTTGTATATATATATATATTTATATAAGGTGATAAGAACTCACATGGGTATTGAGGTGGAGTGGTGATCATGATACTTTAGCCATGAATGTTGCAGAGAGAAGGAATTTTAAGGGGTTGCTTGATTAACAAGGCAAATTCACCAGTACTTGTACTCGATGGACCACCACCACCCCCTTTCTAATTACCTGTACACTACTATTATTTTATTTTTTGAGAAAATTTAATTTACCCAGAAAAAAACAAATAAAACAAACCTATTATGAACCTTCAAAAACAAGCATCACCAAGTAAGCTAGCTAGCTCACCTGGCGATATTTTTTAACCTTTTTTCTTATTTTTTAAAACAGGAAAAATATTTTTTTTATTATGGGGAAATCTAAAGTGTATCACACTCGTAGAATTACATGTTTGACCTGGACCCACAGGAAGTGGGGCCGAGATTGGAAGGATGCTGCTGCCACCAAAAGCGCATTGATGAGACGATGGGTTCGCATTCACGTTTATAACATTCTTTTGAGCAGTCCGGTCAAGATTTACATGAT
This sequence comes from Citrus glauca, assembly GCA_029633175.1. Lineage (NCBI taxonomy): Eukaryota > Viridiplantae > Streptophyta > Magnoliopsida > Sapindales > Rutaceae > Citrus > Citrus glauca. Next base: position 9,252,590 of record JAQOOD010000001.1, read on the forward strand.
GAAGCCACCAGAAATATGTTCTTTCACAACAGATATGTAGATGGCTATGATGCCTTCCCTGTCTGCTATCTTTTATTTTATTTTTTATTTATTTTTTCATCATGAATTCTTATTAATTAGGAAGTTGCCTCATGTCTTACTCGAGCTATTTTCAAATACTTTTATTTAACTGAGTATTCGAGTTCGAATTCTATGAAAAATAAATAGTTAAAAAAATATTTGATTTCATCTTAAATATCTCTATCTTTTTTGGAACATAGTAAAAATAATATTATTCTTAAAAATTACGTGCTTAACAAATTAAATAAATTCTTTGTACTTATGTGAATATAAAGAGAGATGAGGACCACAAATTATCATTCAACTTGTGAACAACCTTTGATTAGGGCTCTCTTTTTGTCCACTGGGATTATAGAATCAGATTGCTGAAATTATCCTATAAGTTGACTTTTGACTCCCAATCAACAAGATGGAACCAGCATATCTTAACACTGGTTTTTATGCCTCTTGATACTAACCATGTGCCACTAATTTCTTTGGCTCTATTTGTATCATCTTATATTATTGGGAAAAGGGGAGGAGAAAGAAAAGGAAAAAAAGGTATTCTAGCTGCATATGGAGTGGAATTCTGTACTGAACATGAAATATTCCTATAAAAATTTTTCAAGGTCCATTAGGGGAGCATCTTAAGACTTAATATAATTCATGTATGAGAATATGAATATCTCTGGCTAGGAGAATTATTGTAGAACCATATCTATAATTTGGTACAATTCAAATAAACTAGGTGAGGAATGTGGAATCAGTAATATCTTTGAATTATTTCTTTAACTCTTGATATGCTCATAAGTTAGTTAAAGATCATATATATATTCTTCAAAATTCGTTCTTCAATGGTTAAAAACTATTTTAAAATCAATTTGAATGTAACTCCACATTCTCAAATGATAGCTTATTTGATTTTTTCTTTGTAGTAGAAGCAAGAGGTTAAAGGTTCAATTTCAATTTTCAAAGAGATATATCCAATTTAATTTGGATTTTATAGGTTTACAAAAAATTATAAAGATATAATACATCACTAACACAAATAATAATAATAATAATAATAATAATAATAATAATAATAATAATTATTATTATTATTATTATTATTATTATTTTGAAGTATTGTTTGAATTTGTATTTTAATTGATTTTTTTTGTAAAGTAGTTTAGTCAAGCATATGTTCTTTAGATTTATTTTGTGTTTCCTTTTTCTAGCAATAAAGAGAAGATTTTCTATGTCCCTTCTTTTGGAAAACAAAAAAAATAAAAAAGGAAATTAAACAGATAATTATAGCGGGGATAGAAATCAAAGTATCAAACAAATTAAAATTCTGTAATAACTAATTTGTAATGTGATTTTAATTTAAAGATGTAGAAAGTCTTAGAACCACGGTTTTGGGGTGCACTGGACACGCAGGGATTACAATGGAATAGCAACAAACTCTAATGCCCATAAAAGAAATATACAAACTTTAGGGGTGGAAAACATAAACATAAAAAAGGCAAATTGCATTGAAGACTCTTATGTTTACTGAAAATATTTTTCTGCCGGAGGTCCCCTAGATGGAAGGCCTTGATTTAAAAGTCTGAAAATAAAAAAACAGATATGACGTAATCTTGTGCCTACCCCTTTTCTGCCTTTTCTTTTATTTTTTTAAATAAATGTCAATTGAAAGTCTCATCAAAGTTTAATTAGAATTACGAGACATATTTTATGTCACACAAATTACAATAAAAAAGCTCAATGTATGTATAAGTAAATGCTATATATAAAATTGTAGAATTCTTCCAAATAATAAAGAAAGCTTCAAATTTCTTAAATGAACTTTTCTTGGACCTAAGATGAGGGTATGAGGTAACAAAAGTATCATATATTGGAAGAAATGCACTAGTAGATAACAATTTTTTTGAAATAAACGAGACATTTTAACTATAATGCATGTTCATAGATTGTTAGAACTCCAACTAGAAGGGAGATGTTTACCCAGATAAGATTTGAACACAAACCGTAAACTACAATAAGATTTGTTCTGCTTCCAAAATATCCAAATAAAGGGAGAAAATTTATGGCAATGTACTCTGATCAAGTAGTAATTAAATTCACCAAAAAAGAAAATAAAAAAAAGAATAATTATCATATTATTAACATGATGAAAAATTGATAAATTTTCCTTTCTCCCATGAAGAAGATAGCCAGAGAGAACAGAGACAAGATTTAATCACACGCACAAGTTATCGCGAGATTAACCATATAAATCTTATATCTTCAAAATCTTGATATAGACTCTTCAATGATAGAAATCAAATAAAAAATTTACTTTAGTTGTTTATTAATTGATCAAATGGTGTTATGTGTCTGTCATATGCTACATGTTATGATATAATTACAACTTTGATAAGAAATTGATTTTTGTCTGCAGTCGATCACAAGTAAACTATAAAATTAACTCTAGAATAAATTAATTAAAAAAGGACAAATGACATTCAGACGTTAAAAATTTGTCCCTAATATATTAACAATGAATACTGTCCCCTTTTTTGTTAGTCTTTTTAATTATTTGACAGTAAATATATTATCGTACTCTATTTTTTAAGATTTATGGGATGATAAAATCTATATCATGAAAGGAGCAATGAATGAGTCGCGTGAACGATATTAACCATTGCAACTCAAAACTACAAAGAGATTTATTTTGCTCATTTAATTTCTAAAACATTGATAGTCTATTTACACGTTAAGGCAAGCCTTAATTAAGGAAGAATAAGCGTTGGAGCACAGAGTTTTGTTCAGCTTATAGTAATTAACTTTGCTTTTAAATGATTCGTTGTCAAATTGGTGTCAATATATATATAATCATTTTCTTTTCTCGAAACTTTGTTTCAGACAAAACCGTGACGCAAGAAGCTTCCATAATTAATTATGAATTTATTATGTATATAACTGGAGTTGTGAAGAGCATACCTCCTGATCTACATGAAGTGCCGCGTTTTAAAAAAATTAATTAAAGGGTTATTATAAGAAGCTTGAATCGACATTTACATTTATTCTGATACACTTGATTTAATTAATCATGATGCCTCGGGACAACATGTAATATTTCCTGCTGGGTGAATATGGTTTGTCTGTATAAGATAATCATAAAGCACATGCTTTTTCTCACGTGACGATATGAAAACATAAAAAAAAAAAAATAATGCTCGAAAAATTATCTTTCGCGGTGGGGAGGTTCTGGAGGAGCCACATACTTTCATTTTTATCCACTTCAATTGAATGTTTTATGATTTAGTCCATCCGACTTGAACTATTTAACATTTTAACCCATTACCAAATCTTTTTAAACTTTGACCATCAGAAATTTATCCTCTGACTTTTTGGCTTGGCCCGATCTTGATATAAATTGTTATTTATAAACAACACCCCAAGGAATTGACATAATCCATTCGAGCCCTTATAGAATCGAAAGTGGGCATTCTACCTAAAATCCCGCTCTTGTTGGGTAAGAACAAACACAATCTTCAAGTTTTTGTGTACTAGCAATGAGTACATCTACAAATGAGCATTTTTTTTCCTAAAATTAAATTTTTTTATTTCATTTACACTAATTGGAATTGGATTTTAAACAATTTTCTGAAAATTAATCCTAAAAAAAGTGTGTCCTTAATACTACTACTACTACTACTACTACTACTATTATTATTATTATTATTATTTATAAGACAATAATAAATCAAACTTTTATTTTCTTCTAATCAATTTAATCCTCTCAATACTCAATTTCACTTCGTTAATTATTGTGTGAATCAGTTTAGTGAAATAGTAACAGTGATAAAGAATTATCATACAAATAACTAAAATAACCAAAAAGACAGAGTGACATTAAAAATAAACAAATCAAATGAAACTAATCAAACCCTAAGAGAATAATTTACAGCAGCACAGCGGCATTTTTGACGCAGATCAACAGATCATGGTGTACTTGATATATACTTTTTATACTATCCGGCATTAACTTAATGGTTGTTCGTAACGGCAACGGGTGGGGTGCCTATTCTTCATTGTTAAGGGGTAAGATGGAATTTTTAAATTTGTTGGGCTGTTGCTTAAAATTAATTTTCCAATACTATATTAAAGTTAGTGACAAGTTAAAAGAAGAAAAAACACAAATTTCAGTACACACAAAATTATACAAAAAATAAAAAGTAAAATTTATTGGTATAATAGAATGGAATTATATTGTTAGAATGAAAACCCCATTGCTTGACTAAAACTTTTTTTTTTTTAATAGTATGACTTGTGGTGGAACCTTAAAAATGTTATTAGAATGAAACTATATTACTACAATGAAAACCCCATTCCTAAAATTTGTAGTATTCCAAAATCATGTGTCCTTTGAGGTTTATATTGGTGTTCTTTTCGGCCTTTCTAGCAGGCTATTTTTAATAGAATGGAACTATATTATTACAATGAAAGACCCATTCCTAAAATTTATTCATTTTTGTCGTCAGTATACGTCCAAGAATAAAAAATAGCACGAGAATATGAACCATAAAATTAATCAAAAGTCTCCCAGTCTTATCGACTTCTCATGGAGTTCCTCTACATTAAGTAATTTAATTAGGTATATAGAGTATGACTTATGAGAACCAAATTGTTCTTTATAACGAGGAAGTTTAGGAAAAATGTTCAAAATACTTGTCTTTTATCTTCTTTTTTTTTCTGTAAATTTATACATTTTTCTCCTCATATTTCAAAATCCATCAAAACCCCTTCGCCATTTAAAAATTTTGGAGTCTTTTACTATTTTACCTCTCATAGTCGTATGAAAACCAACATTGATCATCAAAACGTTCTAGCACTAAAATAGTGAAAGAAACAAAAAATTGAAAGTTACTTTTATAGAAATTTTTAATTTTAACGAGGGATCTTGATAGGTTTTGAAACATGCATGAACATAAGAATGATTAATTCGACAAATAACAAGGGAGTTTTGAATTTATTTTTCTTTTCCCGAAAGGTTATAGTCTCATAAATCATCATTCACAACTTCATACCTTTATTTTGTTCAATTTGTTACATTAATTATACCTACATATCTTACGTGTAGCCAATAATTCAATGAGATACTGGAGTAGTTCTTTTTTTCTTTTTCCTTTAAATTTGGTTTTGCTTTTGTTTTTTTTTTCTGTTGATTATTATTGTTTAAGATAATGAAGTGTGAAGAAGCGCATGATTTTCTTTCCTATAAATAGACAATATATAAGATGTCACGCTTCTTATTTGTCAGTGTAAAATCAAATGTTCTGGTCCCATCAATTAAAATCATTGCCAGATTGTATCAACATTGACTGCTTCTGTGCGTGTTTGGCTAACAATTGTCCCAAGTGTATATATATACATACATATGTATGTATATATTATTATAGCTCTAATTGAGTAGCTTGCATGGCTGGCATAAATTTGTTAAAACTAAAAAAAATATTAATGCGTGTGCAAATAATGATAGCTTATGAACGTAGAAAAAGAGAAAAATAGAAGGGATAAGAAAATTAAAAGGAAAGAAATTGAGAGATCATGGCATGCAAGAAAGTTTGAGTCGCTAGCCAACTTAAATTTTGTTTTGGAAGAGAGAAGAGTTGGTTATGACTCCTTGAGTCTTTGGTTTATCTAATATTCGGTGTTTGCTTCTAATTTACTCCATTGGTGTTTTGACCTTTGCCTTCTATCATGGATAATATGAAGGAGGTTATTGTTGAATTTAGGCTAATGATGTCAAAATTAATCAAAAACATTTTGAAGGTTTAGATATGATTTAAAAAGTTCACACAAATCGGCATTGGGTATGCTTTCTAGTTCCTACTATCTAAGCAATGATTTTCTATATATTTATTTTTAAAAAGCGATAGGGTAGTGGCCAGTGGGTAAACACTTTTTAACTCTTACCTCCTCCCTTACTTAAATTCGAATAAATAATTATATATAAATTTTCTTGAAAACCATTCGTTCAAGCATCGTGGGGGCAAAATGATATTTGTTTTTATTGAAAATCCTACTGATAAAAATTGTATTCATATAAGAAGACTAAATCATAATAAAAAAAAGTGAAATATCAAATGTTCGCTTAGAAAATTATACCAAATAGAACAATTTTTTTTATTCTACAAATGCTAATAAAAGATACATCTTCACTGTTTTTTATTATGCAACAAAATAATTTTAGGACATTTATTGGAGCAAATTCATGCATATGTACAATAAATCTTTTTTTTTTAACTATTACAAAAGGATTTCAAATTTCAAATATTATTTCGATAACCATTGATAGGCTGTTTGGATAGGAGTTAAGACCAAAAAAAATTCTAAGATCTTAATTGCCCTGTAGCTGCAATAATTAGTTAACTATTGCATAGAATTTGTTTAAAAAAAAAATTAAAGAAGAAAGAGAGAATCATTAATTACATTAATTTGGACAAAACACACGATTTTATTTTTATTAAACGATATTTTTATTTATCATGATAGAAAAAGTATATGGACACAAACAAAAGTAATCTCTTGTATAATAAATGATTTCCAAGCCCAAGTGTTGACAATGATGACGGGTGCTCTTAAACGGACTGGCAAAGTTAAAGTAATGAGTTTGACTATTAGTACCCCTCTGAAATTCTCTTAAAACCCCGCTTCAATAATATTCTGATAAATACAAATAATACTCTCCTTATTTATTTATTTAGACTTAAAGCTAATAACATCCCTCAAAAATCTTTTTAAAACCCCTCTTTAAATTATACTAAGGGACCATTTGAGATTGCTTTCGAGAAGTTCAAAAGTGATTTTCAAAGTTATAGGCTAATTTTAGTATTTGTTTTTTTTAGAAAATTTTTTTGGTAACATTGCCTTATCCTACAGTAGATTTTAAAAATGAGGAAATGAGTAACTTTTGAAAATCTAATTTTGAAAATTAGTTTTATACTTAATAAAATTTCATATATATTCTCATATATATTATAAAAATTCAAAATTATCCTTATTAGTTAAGAAATAAAAGCATTAACTTTACAGAGACTATTATTATTACGAATCATATTGAGATAATAAAATAAGAAATTAATAATATAAAACATTTACTTTAGTTATCAATTATTATATATATACAATGAAAAATATTTTATATCGATGTTTATAAATGCGTAAATAAATTTTATTCAATATTATGTTCAATTTATTCATTTGCATTTTTACAGTAAAATTTAGTAAATATATGCAACTGCTTAGGGATGGTAAAAATATCCAGGTCCAGCCTAGATCCGCAAAAATTCAAAAGATTTGAATCCAAAAAAAATCTGGATCCACACATTAAAAAAAGTGTATCCGGATGCTCAATGTTAGAATCCATGCGGACCCGGATCTGAATGCAAATGCATCCGAAAAATCGGATGTCCAAATTTGCATTATTTTTTAATTAAATTATTTATTAAATTAAGTTAAATTAAAAAATATATAAGTTAAATGAAAAACATAATAAGATTAATTAGATAAGTTAAATTAAATTATAAAGTATATCAGAATGTGATGTTTTTAGAATTTTGTTTGTGAATTTTTGGTGGTGTTAAACTTAAATTTATGTTATTATTGATATTTAATTTATGTTGTAGTACTTTTATTTGTGAATATATGGTGTTGTATGTTATTTTAGGTAGGGAATTGTTAATTGTTGAATTGTGATTGTATTTTATTTGATATTATTAAGTAAATCGTTGAATTTTAAATTGTTATATTTTAATTTATACGAATCCAAATATACAAAATACCCAACCACAATCCGTGCAAATATCGTCCACATCTGGATCCGCATATTTTTTTGTGGATTCGGACGTGAAAATGTACATCCGGATATAGATTTTGTCATTCCTATGGCTACTTTTAAAACTCACAATACTTATATTTAACTAATTCTTTTCTAACAAATTATTTCTATAGCATAACTAATAGTAATTATTTTAAAGACTACAAAATTACCAAACAGGCCCTATATTTAATGCCTCTAAATAAAAAAATTAAATTTGTGAATCTCTCAATCTTATATTTATTATTTTTTTCCAAAATTATTTTAGTGTCTTATTATCTTAGCATTCACACTAACAATTTTTATGGTTGATGAACAATTGATCTGGAAAAAAAAGATTATGGAGAAGATAAAAAGAAAACTCTAAGATTAATAGCCCTGTTTGGCGCAGCAACCCAATGCCTATGAAAGAACACAAAATTTTACCTCAAATACAAGTATGGGACAGCTGTGCTGTGACAGCGTAGTTGAGCCAAATGGACTTAAACTAGTTGATCTAAAAAAAAGCTTATTTATCTTAAAAAATTTTTTTTGCTAGATTGTTTTGATGATAATTTCAAATTTAAGAAGCCGGAGCATGAGCTTCTGCGGAATGCCAGGGTGAAGCTGAATGACCTCAATATTGACATAAGAGATTTTCTTGGCTTGAAAGTCTCTTCTGATTTAGTAAAAAATTGAGATATTCCAAATTGTCCCATTAATTGCTAGCCAGGATTTTGTTTTTAAGCTAAAGATTGTGTGTTAATTGATGAAGAAAATAAAATACAGAGAATTTGATTAAAAAAAAATTGATTCGGCGAGTTTAATAAGAGAGAAAATAAGAGTTTGAAGAGAGAGAAAAATAAATGTGAGACACACATATTGAATTGTATTAGTCTTTAATTATAATTGTAATAAAAGAAGAGTTTTTAGTGGATTTTGGCGTGGTGCCGATGGTCCACTCTAAAATAATGAACTGCAATCCCTTAACATTATTTGATCTGCCGAGACAGATTAAAAAGGTGATCTTAAATATATGAAGAAAAGAAAATTGAGATACGATGAAATGCAACCTCTCTATTTATCTCAATTCACCCTCGGACCTTTATCTCTTACATTCTTTCATGTAAAATTAAATTCTTGAGAATAGTCTCTACCTAAATGATTGGGTCTTGTACTAGAAAAAGTAAAAAAATATTGGGCAAATGACTTTAACCTGCATTTATCCTTTCTTTATTGTTGTACGAATTACATAAAGAAGTCCTTATTTTAATTTTTTTTCTTATTAGTTTCGTATCTCATTTCGAAACATCATTTTTTTTAAGAGAACTATTACTCATGATATTTACATTATATAAATTATTGAGACTCGTTTATATCAATTTTGATATGACACCGCTTAGACAGAGAACTATTATTCATGATATTTACACCATATATATTATTGAGACTTATTTATATCAATTCTGATGTAACACTGCTTAGATTTTTAACTCCTTTCAAATATTCGAGGAAGGCTTAATTCCCATTTTGAGAAAAAGACTGCCTTCACTCAAGCTCTAAAACTCCAAAAAAAGAAATTTAAATTAAATTCCCGCAATTCATCTACGGAAGCTCCAACTATTTCGAACTCACAATTACAAGAGAATGACTCTAGCCACTTAGACTAAACCCAAGTGGTTAGTTCAAAGCACCATCTAATACTTTGTTTTGGAATTTACCCAAGAACTAGGGGCCGAGTTCCATTAACCTACAGAAGACTAGCAGAACAAAGCTCACGTAGTTTTGTCAAACTTCTTTTGCAATTTCTTTATTTATTTGTACTTGATCTTTATCCCCTGAGTCTTGCAAACGTCAAATTTGTCACAATTCTGTAAGAATAAATTAAACTACTTACATAGGAGATTAATTTGGTACTTTTTTTTAATGCAATTATCTTTAATTGCTCTTGCGAGCTACTGCTTCATCTTAGATTTGCTTTAAAATTTTCTTAATCATGATTTTGGCACCATTGATGATTGAGAGTGAAGATGGGTATTACAGCATATGGCTAGAGAAACAAATACGTCAATGATAGGGGTCCTTAATTATTATTATTTTTTCTTTAATACACATTCTTGATAATCTTGGACATTTCGACAAAAAATTGTCTCGTAGATAAAATTACATACCATGTCACAACTACTCATTATTTATGGCATAAATTTTTAACAACTCAATAAATTAATGAAACAATTTAAATAGAATCAGGAAGAGACCTACAAATTAATTACAAAAACAAATTGGGTTGATGCACATATATATATATAACGTTGCCAAATGCCCAACATCGTATCAGAGTCAAAACAATAAGAAAATTGATTTCTCATACGAATGTTGTGGCGTAGGAATGGCAAAATGTCGGGTCGGGTTCGGGGTTGGCCAAGTCCTACATGACTCGATCAAAAGAAATTTGAAATCCGACCCTAAAAAAGCCCGAACACTATTTAGTTAGGGTCGGGTTCGTATCAGGTCAACATCGGATTGGGCCCAACCCGATCTTACCGAAATAGTTAACCCCATAATTCAATTCTCATTTCCCACCACCAATTCAACAAATTCAGCAATTACTCAACTATTTCAAACACAATTCAATTCCACTTTCCACAACCATCTCAACCAATTCCACAACTATTTCAACCTCACACACAAATCAATTCCAAAATCCAAAATGAAAAACACACAATGCAATTAAATTAAAAGCACACAATGTAATTACACAATCATTTTACCCATACACAATTCAATTCAATAACCCAGCATAAAAAATAAAAAACTCATGTCTTATATAAATAAAAACACAATGCAATTAAATTAAAAAGAAACAATGCAATTAAATTAAAAATAAACAATATAATTATACAACCATTTTAGTCATACACAATTCAATTCAACAACTCAACATAAAAAATAAAAAAACTCATGTCTTATACAAATAAAAACACAATGTAATTAAATTAAAAACACACAATGTGTGATGTTATGAGGATGTGTTGTATGCGGGTGTTAACTTGTGTTAATTTTTTTTTTAAATAGGGTCGGGTTGGGTCAGCATTAAGCCTGACCTGACCCTAAATTTGTTCGGACCTTAAAATTTTGGCCGAAACCCGACTTTAAACTTAAAAATTTGGGTCAAAGCCTTAAAAATTAGGGTCGGATCAATTGGGCCAAAAATATGGTCGGACTAAATTGCTAAGCCTATTGTGGTGTCCCAAAATTAGTAAGTATTGGGAGATTTTTAGGACTTGGAAGAGGGTTAATATTGGGGAGGCAAATAAAATTAAAGCAGCAAACATTTGATTAAATTGAGATTTTTTTTATACTTATCTGTAACTTGATGATTACTTGTTATCTTTTAATTAATTAATTATTTATTTATCATTATACTAAATAAATGATTGAGATTAAAAAAAACTTAAATCTAAGGGTCTACAATAGTCTCACTATCAATGATGTAAAAACACGTACAATATCATAAAGAAATCATTATTTTAATAATAAAAGCTATTTTTGTGACTTTGCTATAGTGTTAAAGATTTAGTGGTAGATTGTGAAATCTAAAGGAGATAGGAGAAGAATCTCTTTTTATTAACTATTCTCTTCTTAAAATTCACTCCAAAGTTACACCGAGATTCAATCCCATGCTCAACCAAAACTCTACACCCTCATTTGTTAACTCCCTTATCGTTATTTTAGCAAATTTTGATTTTGATCAAGTATGAATATTTGTATGGTAACTTTGGTGGTTGCAACCATAGCCTTTAGATGAGTTTTAATAATACAATCCAATGGTCTAAAATTGTAACTAATATAATGCATTATGAAGCATTAGATTCAACTTAAGACTTTAGTTACCTTACATTATTATGTAAGATACATAATTCTTCTATAGCCATTTGATAAAAATCAAATGGTTGGAGAAATAATATGATTTTATTACCTTATATTTCCATAACCGTTGGATTTTCATCAAATGGTTGTGAAAAAGTTATATAACTTACATAATAATGTAAGGTAACAAGCTCCTCAACTTAATCAATGCTTATAAGTGAAGTCAAATCAAGGCAAGGTAGTTGGACTAATTAATTAAAGTACACTGAATCTAGTGCAATGAGATGCATGTGAGTTCAGATCCATGACACGATCTCTTTTTAGAGTCATTAATGTAAGATCAAAGGGCTAATCTGATATCATAAATTTCAACAATGATTCCAATATCAATTTCAACAATGATTCCAAGGGTTTATGATTCTCTAGAATCTAAATTTCATGTCCATTTTCCAATCCGAGCACAAAAAATTAATGAATTCAGGGATTTATAAATGTGACAAAGTTATTAGTATTATAAACACTTAATTTTTAACCTTTATTAGATGTATATTTTCTAATAATAACCATATCCCTCAACTAACTCATTACTAGTCCTTAATGATAAAAATATTGTAGCAGAGCTACTAAACTTGAGTAATACGAATTCAAAGTTGTTAGATGACATGGCAGCACACTTGGCATTCATTGGTGTTTTGGAAAGTTAAAGTGATCAACCTTATCTCTTAACTTATCATTAATTCAAGCTGCACTTTTGTATCTATCAAGATAAAGATAAAGATAACAATTGTGCTAGGCTTGATCTTATTCTTGGCATTATCATGTTTCCTAGAGAGCACTATAAATGTAATGATTATGAGATCAATAATACATAACGAAAAGGTGTTTTGTTTCTTCTTCAAGCCCATCTTTATAATTTAAGTTGGTATCAGAGCATGGCGAGCTCTAATTCTGCGAAATTAGTCAATATGAATACTATAAACCAAACACCACAAATTTCTAATTTTTCAACTCCTGTCAAATTGGATAGGCATAATTTTATGATATAGAAGTCTCAAGTACTACCTTCCATTCGTGGTAACAATCTTGAAAGCTTGATCAAGTAGAAGAGGATCAAACAGTAACGATTGTGGAAAATCCAGAATACATACAATGGCTGAGACAAGATCAGCTTTTGCTTAGCTGGCTTCTGTCCACTATGACTGAATCAGTTTTAAGCATAGTGGTGCAGTATTCAACCTCTTTTGAGGTTTGGAATGCCTTGGAGACATTGTTTGCATCTCAGTCAAAGGCTAGAATTTTGCAACTCAAGATGCAACTCCAAACCACAAAAAAGAATGCTACGACCATGAGTGACTATGTCAACAAAATGAAAAATTTAGCTGATAGCCTGGCAATGGCTGGAAAATATGTTACTGAAGATGATTTAATTTCTTATATTTTTGCAGGTTTAGGAACTGAATACGACCCTGTGGTTGTAAATATTACAGCAAGAACAGATGATTTATCTCTGTCTGAAGTATTCTCTCTTTTGCTCAATCATTAAAGTCGAATGGAGCAACTCTCAACTGCTACAAATCTTGAGTCCGAAGGCAGTTTCAATGCAAATTTTGCAAGAGCTTTTTTTCACAAAAGGAAAGTTATAAGAAAAGGCTTTATGTCAGGAAGTTTCAGAGGCAATGAACGTGGTAGAGGCAGAGGAAGAACCAATTTCAGTCGTGGTGGAAATAGGCCAACCTGTCAGATATGTGGCAAATATGGACATTCAGGATATCAATGTTTCTTCCACTTTGATCGAAGGTTCTCTGCAAGACAAGAGGCAACACAAGCAGGTCAGGCCTCTGCCTATATGGCACTCCCTGTTGAAGAAATCGATAATGGATGGTATTTGGACAGTGGGGCAACACACCATGTTACAAATGATTTAAACAATTTGTAGATTAAGTCAGAATATAAAGGAGGTGAGAAGTTGGTAGTAGGTAATGGTAAGACTTTAGCAATATCTCACATTGGTAGTGCACTTATTTATATTCCAAACCATAAACCATTGTTGCTCAATGACATTTTATATGTGCCCAAAATCACCAAGAACTTAATTAGCATTTCAAAATTACTTTCTGATAATAAACTAATGCTTGATTTCTGTGATAATGCTTGTACTCTTAAGGATAAAGTTCTGGGGAAGAAGTTGCTGCAGTGAAAAACTGAAAAAGGCTTATATCGGCTACCAGTGCTTTCAAGACAAGCCATTCTATCTTATTTAAAAATTATTTCCAATAAATCTTATGAGTCTTCTCTTCTATTTAGTTGTTTCAATTCTAGCTCAACAATAAGTTCTGTAAATGAACAAGAATTTATTTCCAATTCCAAGCCTAGCAGTTTCATAAATCTTTTGCACAGAAGGATGGGACATCCCCATCTTGTTGTACTAAAACAAATTCTACCTTTGTGTAACAAAACAAGTTAGCTAAATAAAAATCATGTTCCTCATTTATGTATGCATGTCAACAAGGAAAACGTCATAGGCTAACTATCAAAGCATCAAATAGTAGAGCTTTAGAACCTTTAGAATTATTGCATCTTGACTTATGGGGGCCTGTAGCTTTAATTCCTGGAAATGACTACAAATATTATTTGAGTATTGTAGATGACAACACACGTTTTACATGGATAATTCCACTTAACGTTAAATCAAAAGCTTTTCAAGCTTTTAAGTATTTCAAAGTTCAAGCCGAAAAACAATTAGGAAAGAAAATCAAAAGTTTACAAACTGATGGTGGAGGAGAGTTTCAAGCATTTACAATTTTTTTTAAAAGAACAGTGTATTATTCACCGACTTTCTTGCCCTCACATGCATCATCAAAATGGTAGAGTGGAGCGAAAACACTGACACATTGTAGAGATTGGTTTAACACTTTTTGGCACAGGCTGGCATGCCACTCACTCTTTGGTGGGATGCTTTTCAAACCTCTATTTATTTAATTAATAGAATGCCTACTTCCATCTTAAAAAACAAATCACTATTTCAAATACTTTACAATAAAATACCTGATTACTCTTTTCTAAAAGTTTTTAGATGTGCTGTATTTCCTCATCTTCGAGATTACAACAAACATAAATTAGGTTTTTGATCAGATAAATGTATATTTTTAGGCTATAGTACAACTCATAAAGGGTATAAGTGTCTCCACAAGTCAGGAAAAATTTTCATAATGCGACATGTTGTTTTTAATTAATATGGTTTTCCTTTTAAAAGTGATCTCTCTTTTAAAATCTCAAAGAGTTATCCAAATCATGATTCTAGTACTCTTGTTCAGTCTCCTATGTTTACAGGTTTCGAAAGTCTTAGAGTCGATAAGACTCTCTCAGTTATTCATGCAACAGACTCTCCATCGGAGTTGGTTCATAACACAATAGTTATAGATCAGGCATCAAGTCAAGATGAGGAAACCAATTTTGAATCCAACACTGAAAGCCCACCTGGAAAAGCCAACCTTGAATCAAGCACTAATATCCAAGCAATTGAAAACACCACACAATCTTTATCTATCCCCGAGTCTGTCAATCAAGAAGCTGATCACACAATCTCTCAACCACCTAGTTCAACTCCTCATTCTTAGCAGCCAACACATACACAATCCACTCATCCAATGATCACCCGTGCCAAGGCCGGCATCTTTAAACCCAAACCTAGACTTTACTTAACAACCTCTCATACCAAAATAAGTGTACCTGCCAGTGTTAGTGAAGCTTTGGAAGATCACAATTGGCGTAATGCTATGACAGAAGAAATGAATGCTTTGGCTAGGAATAACACATGGTGTTTAGTTTAACTTACTTCTGACATGAATATTGTGGGAAATAAATGGGTTTTTCAGATAAAACAAAAGGCTGATGGTTAGATAGAGCGATATAAGGCTCGGTTGATTGCAAAAGGATTCCATCAGACCCCAGGAATCGATTTCAATGAGACTTTTAGTCATGTTGTTAAAGCTGCAACAATTCGGTTGGTGTTAAGTATTGGTGTGATGAAAATTAAGGGTGTAATACAAATGGATGCGAACAATGCCTTTTAAATGGAGACTTGGTGTTTACATGATGCAGCCTGAAGGCTTTATCGACAAAGCACAACCAAATCATGTGTGTAAATTGAGAAAAAAATTGTATGGGCTTAAGCAGGCTCCAAGAGCTTGGTTTGAAAAACTAAAGAGAGTATTGATTGATTGGGGTTTCACAAATTCTAAATCAGACACATCACTATTTATTTTGCAGCAAGGAAGGGATATAATATTTGTCCTTATTTATGTGGACGATATTTTAATAACATGAAGTAAAGAAAGTCTGGTGCAAAAAGTTATTGAATGACTTAATTGTCAGTTTGCTTTAAAAGTGCTCTGTTGAGTGTTAAAAAATACATATTTATAAAGGAGAAAACCGTTATTTTATATATCAAGTCTTACTAATAACCCTTACTTTTATGTGCTTTAGCTTTTTGTAATTTAATTATGTGTGTTTTATTTTAATTAAGTATTTTATGTCTTTTAGGGGCATCATAGTCATTTTATAATAAACGAGAGATCCAATGCCAAAACGGACATCACTTTTAAATTCAGGACGGTCGAAAACCTTAGGAGGAGCATAAAAAGAAAAATAGCACTGTTCACATATATGGCCCTATTCACATGTACGAGTACGGTCTACGTTACTATTTACGACACTGTTCACATAGACAGATCGGTGATGTGGCATTGACCTATGATGTGGCATTGATTGATAAGGTGTCAAGATCCTATTAGACTAAAATTCTTATGCACTATTGATCGATGACGTGGCAGCATATCAGTGGACCAAAAAATGCACGTACGATACATGCAACACATGTGATTATTTTCAACCAAACCATGTTACTGTGCAAACCGTGTCACTATTCAAACCGCGTGGTCAAACTGTGTTACTGTTCAAGCCACATAGTCAAACTGCGTACTGTTCACGCGTACTGTTGACTATGATGTGGCGCAATCCTGAGCGTCCAAACTGTTTTTAATTCGATGGCCATAATTTACTCGATATATCTATAAAAAGAGGGCCTCCCCCCTAATTTGATACCTCTGAATCCATTTTTGGACTCTATTTTCTGTAATTCCTTCTCCATCTTGTATTTTCTATATATTCTAATAAATTCTCATTTTGCCCCTAGTTCAATTATGAGTGGTTAATTTTCTTTCAAACTTTGGTTGAAGGTGAAGTCTCAACATGTGTCATAGACTTTATTTGTTAAATTTATTTTCTCTTCCCCTCTAGTTTTTGTGGATGTTTTGACTTTTCGTTGACAAATAATAATAATCTTGTTTAGTATCGCCCTGGTTTCAACAGCTCCCTAATATAAGGTTATTATTATTTGGCACGATAAGCCCTTAGCATCATATTTATTAGAGCGTGGTTCATGAGGTGTGGATTCCCCTTTCATAATTTAATTAGTAGTAATAAGGAATATTTAGCCCATAGTATATGTTGATACGGATCCAGATACCCAAGTACGTCATTTCAATAGAATTCTCTTCAATTTATACTTGCCATTTCAATTCCAATTTTAGAATTTATTCTTGCCATTTTAATTTAAGTTTTAGCATATTCCAAATCATTTCCACCACAAGTCCAATAACCCATTTACAAAATTAATTCTACACATTAAAATCCACCTCCCCGTGGGATCGACACTCGTCACCATTGATCTATATTACAATAGATTCATGTGCTTGCGAGTTCAATAAAATTTGCACAACACTTGGACCACTAAGCTATTTTCTTGGTCTTGAAGCTCATCACACAAAGAATGGCCTACATCTTAGCTAACATAAATATATTTGTGATCTTTTGAAACGCACAGATATGGATGGCTGTAAGGAAACATATACTCCTATGAGTATAGTACCGAAACTTTCAGCTGAAGGTGGTAAGCAATTTTCTGATCGTACACTTTATCGTAGCATCGTTGGAGCCTTATTATACGTAACTATTACTCGGCCTGAAATTTCTTATGTTGTTCATCGTTTAAGTCAGTACATGCAAAAATCTTTACAGCCGCATTAGCTTAGGTGCAAAAGAATCCTTGGATATTTACAAGGAACAACTGATTATGGAATTTATTACACTACCAAAGGAAGAATGACACTCACAGGCTATACAGATGCAGATTGGGCAAACAATATTGATGATAGAAAATCAACTGGAGGTTACTGTATTTATCTTGGCAATAACTTAATCTCATGGAGTTCAAAGAAACAAAATGTAGTAGCAAGGTCTTCAACTGAGTCAGAGTATCGAGCACTTGCAAATACCACAACAGAAATTTTATGGTTTCAATCTATGCTTAAAGAGTTGCAGGTGCCACTAACTGAAATTCCAATTATTTGGTGTGACAACACTGGAGCTACTTCACTTGCTGCCAATCCAGTTCATCATTCAAGAACAAAACATATAGAGATTAATGTTCACTTTGTAAGAGATATAATTTCCAAAGGCGAAGTGGAAGTGAGATATGTCCTCATTGAATGTCAGCCTGCAGACATCTTCACAAAAGCTCTTCCTGCTGATGGGTTTCAACGGTTGTGAGACAAGCTACATATTCTTCCCAGAACATTGCGCTTGAGGGGGCATGATGAAAATATTGTAGCAGAGCTACCAAACTTGAGAATATTGTTAGATGGCATGGCTGCACACTTGGCATTCATTGGTGTTTTGGAAAGTTAAAGTGATCAACCTTTTCTCTTAGCTTATCATTAATTCAAGCTGCACTTTTGTATCTATCAAGATAAAGATAAAGATAACAATTGTGCTAGGCTTGATCTTATTCTTGGCATTATCGTGTTTCCTGTAAAGCACTATAAATGTAATGATTATGAGTATCAATAATACATAACGAAAAGATGTTTTGTTTCTTCTTCAAGCGCATCTTTATCATGTAAGTCTTAATAGTCAAAGTGCTAACTTTGATAAACAAAATTTATGCATAAGCTAGAAGTTGTTTTTCTCCCCTCTAACTAATCAAATAAGTGAACTCTCCCTTTTTAAAATAAAAAATAAATTCATATCTAGATATCAATAAACATTCATTTCTTCTCAATTGTAAATAAACACAAAAAATATAGCTTTCATCGAAAGAGAGTAATATCTTTGTTCTATCTTTAAGTTGTGGATTATTTATAAAAAAATAAATAAATAATATGTCTTTGACTCATGTAGTGAGTTTTGGATCAGTGACTCTCAAACTAATTGGCCGTAAGACTCTAGATATTGAAACATCCCTAAGGGCAATTACTTATATTTTCATTTGAATATATTCACATAACTTATTTTTATCAAAACTTTATTATTTTACATAAGCAATCATGGTTGATTAGGCAACATGCTAGATTACTAGGTAAAAGTTCTGTTACATTTTTTATTTTAACTTTACTATTACATGATATCAATCACTGCTGATTAAGCAAGATTGTGAGGTACAGTTTTCTTAAATATAGTAGAATTTATTTTTTTAAGTTAACAAGCCCCTTGAGTTTATAATATTTATATGTGACGTCATGGACGGCTCTACCGCCTAATATGAGACATTTATACTTAATTATGCTATGATCGGCTATGTCGCCTATACTAAAGGCTCTTGTTTTTTTAAATAATGTTGTGTGTTGATTTTATTATGCATTGAGGAATTTCAAATGTTATAAGTTGCATTGGATGCATGCATATCACGGACTACAATATGAAGAAGATGTTTTAAAAAATGAATTTATGAAAAATATGTGGTTGTACTACCAGGTGGCAAAGTTCTAACGAGGGCAAGCCCTCAAAGCTAAGTTGAAAGAAATTTTTTGGGGACAACAATACGTAACGCCTAAAAGATTAACTAATGAGGCCCAAGGGCATATCGTTTAAAGGGTAAAAGTGCTAGCCTTATAGTGCAACATACCTAGGGCCCAAATGAGGTTGTTTTTATTTTCTAAGTTTATTTTAAGAGCTTAATATGATCATCAATATGCATTATAATTTATACATGCATCAAAGTGTTATCTTACTATGCATTAGCTCATTAAGTCCTTACATTATAGGTAACGATGAGTAAGGCAAGCTGGCGCCAAGTCCTAACCAAGACGAAGTGCATATAGGCATAATCGACCTTAGGATTTTATGATGGGCATAACTTTGTGTTAATAAAAATAAGTATCTTGGCTTTATGTAATAATTAAGTTTTTAAATAAACTAAGAAATCTCTATATGACTCTTACTTTTCTGTAAGAAAGTTTTGTTGGATTGTGCTAAACTTTTAGAATTCATATTTATATTAAAAGTAACTGTGTTTTAAGCATTTTTTAAGTGAATAATATATTAGAGTGTTACAAAGATGTCCTGTTATCAAGTAAAAGATTCCTTTTTCTTTTTCAAAAAATAAAATATGCATGTTCCACTGCTTTAGATGTCACCTCTAGCAAACAAAGAGAAACTAAATACTAGAAACCCACAAGAAATAAAAAATGGGATGAATCAATGTTCTTAAAAAGAGAGCTTACAAAATTTAATTAGCCCAAAGATAAAGAAACAAAAATAGCTTTTAGTGAAAAAAATATAAAAGTAAAAATAAAATGGTGATAAAGAAGATGCCCTCTCAACCAACACTTAAACTCCAAGCTTCTAACCACTATTAGGTGGTTAGACTCATTTTATTTATTAAGTAAATTTGTGATAGTAGTTTTCGAGCTCTTATAGCCAAGTGGAAGATAATTTTCTTGGCCAATATTATTGTATTAGTAAAAATTAATAGAAAATAATATTCTCGAAAATATTTCGATGACCTGTTTTAAGAGTATCTTAGCGTTTTTGTATCACTCAAATATGAGAATTTGTTAAATCATGTACACAACAAATAACTAACGTCAACATCACATAAGAAAGTGATGAAGTAAAAATCCATTTCATATGCGTTTGGCTATAATAAAAGTTATTTCACATTCTTTTTGCTATAACAAAAAGTCATTTTATATACTTTTAGTATGGTAGCATGAAAAAACAAAAACACTCAAATTGTAGCAAACTTATAGTAGCTAGCTAGTTACATTTGTTAGCCTTCTATGTAGATTATGCATGGCAATATATAGAATATTTTTTAATATCTTTCATCATTTAATTGTTAAAAATTAGAAAACAAATGAAGCCGCTACAAGCCTATCAAACTTTTTTATTGATAATAAAAGAAATAAAGAGACATACAACAATTGTAATAATGATAGTTTACGTAATTGTCAAACTTATAGAAGAATACGTCTACAAAGGTACTTGCAATTGTATAATAAATAAAGATACAATAAGCACTAAAAGTACTTAAAGATAAGTAAAACAATATCCATTAGCCATAAAAGAATATTAGTATAAAAATACTAAGGATACTACAATCATCAGGATTACAACAAAGAAGAACACTAGTATATTGATATAACTTAAAATTGATTGATTTTTCTCAAGTATAAAAGTATTTAGTTATGATATAATCTAGCGAGTAAGGGTCAAACCATAAGAAATTGAAAAATGCAATTGTCAATAAAAAAACAATTGTAAGATAATTAGTTGAGACAAAATATTCCAAATTAAAGAAGTGTGAAGGGTATGGGATCCGCTAATGGTGTTCAAATCATGGACATAATGCTCTTATATTTATAGTTTATATTTTTTATTGGTTTGGGCACTATGGAACCTAATTCTTAATTAACTACTCTATGAATCAATATATGTTATAATAAATATAAGTCAAATACTCAATGTACTACAGTTGCATTGGAGTGTAAACATTACTTATTGTGTGTCAATATTAGGTCTAAAATCCTAAACACATTTGATGCATCATATTAGAAGGGAAAAATCTACCTCTACCTAATTAAATTGAGAGGAAAAATGAGTTCTAATAATTATTGAGACTCGAACCAATAGGTTACTAGCCCATTGGCTTTTTTAAATGCGCTTTAGTGCTTTTTGTAATTATTATATGAAAATAAATATTTAGGTACAACCATTAATGGACCAAACTTAGTTCCTAAGTTCCTTAACTTCAAATTATGAAGAAATTTTACAATTCAGTTGATGTTCCATATGATTAGATGATGTGGAATCACTAACAAATTACCTTTCTACATGTGTCAATGATTTTTTAAACCTAAAAACTAGTTTATTAAAAGTCAACAATTCCATCCGATTCTCTCTCTTTTCGCTAGTTTGAAAATTTTCTCTTCCCTCTTCCAAATTTCAAGAATAGAAACCAAAAAACATTAATTTATTAGAAGTTATAAAAATAATTAATTGAATAAAGTGCATTTACAAATCTTTCGTGACCTTGCAAATCTTTGGTAATCTCACTTTGATGCTCCTTCTTCTCCCATTCATAACTCCATTCCCGGCAAAAACAAATCTTTCATAATCTCGTTTTGATGCTCCTTTTGCTTTCCATTCACAACTCCATTTTCCTGGAAAAACATATTTTTGCATCAAAGCAAAAGAATAGAAGCAGGGAGAGAATAAGCCCATGCCGAGTATAGAAGGAATGATCTTTGCCTGTAAACAACTAGAACTCTAGTAATAGTCAAGGACAAGTCTGCTACTATATTAGTCATGCATAAGTCTAACAATTGCATAATATAGTGAACCCATCATAAAGTTTGCATGCATTGAGTCCAATTTCACCTGAGTACGTAAAAATACTGTCATTGTAAGGATTGCAGTGATGGCAAGCTGAGGAATAATTAAGCGAATTCACAATGTTAAGTTTGAAATGAAGAATGTTTTTGCATCAAAAACATATTTTTGAATGAAGTGTCTTGCTTTGTTGCATGTTTTTGCAGGGGAACGGAGTTGTGAATGGAAGCAAAAGGAGCATCAAAGCAAGATTATTTTTAGATTTGCAAAGTGAATTAAGACTAGGGGTTATCACACTTCAAACATTTGCAGAGTGAATCAAGACCATTCTCAAATTTTTCCTTTGCCCATGACCTATTTGTTTAATGTACTGTGAAACAAGTTAAGATATTAGTGCTTAATTTTTTTTTTTGTAATTGTTTGACTCATTGTTTCTTGATAGACAAACACGTGTCATGATTATATAAATTACTTGTAAATTCTGAATTTAATACAAGTAAAATCTTTATGTATATTTTATCCTTTGGTAAACATGCCCTCATAAATGGAACTTTGTTTTGAATTTTCATTAATATTGTAGGGAAGCCATTTGAAAGAGAATTATTTATAACCAAATTCGGTGAAAATTTCAAATTTCAAAATTTTAAAAGACCATTAAACAGTTTTTCGCTACTACTTAAAAATTAATCTGCAAGTATCAAAATATCATTTTTCATTAAATAACAAAATACAGGCACTAGTGCTAATAATAAACTATAAATTAAAAACTCACAAGCTCCTCATTTATATACAATTTAACCAATAATATTTTTCAAATAAATTTGAGAAGCTGTAAAAGAAAATTATCTAACAATAAACACTATTCTTAAGTCAACAAAGATTCTTGTACCAATAGCAGAATTATGAATTTAACCACACCAATATACAAATCTGCATATTGCCATATTTAGTGAATACCTTGGCAACCTACACATGCAAAAAAGGAAAAAAAAATCAGCGCAATGTTAAAAAAAAAAAATGTTAACTAGTGAATATAAACAATGATAATATTCAAATCGATCCATTACATAGTTGTTTGAATCCTACATTGTATGTTTATATATTATAGAACATATAGATTGTTATTTAAATAATCCATTCAAAATCTTATTCCAAATGCGACTTTTAGTAAAAAAGAAGATGGACCACGCTATACAGATAAATATGTTTTTATAGGAAAATGAAGTTGTGAACGGGAAGTAAAGGAGCGTCAAAGTGAGATTACCAAAGATGTGCAAAGGCAATTTATTCAATTAATTATTTTTACAACTTCTAATAAATTAATGTTTATTGGTTTTCTATTCTCGAAATTTGGAGGGAGAAAGAAAATTCTTTCAAATCACATGAAAGAGAGAGAATGTGAGGAAATTGTCTGACTTTTAATAAATTAATTTTTAGATTTAAAAATTATTTACACGTAAAAAAAAATTAGTGGCTCCACATCATTTGATGACAAGAAACATCAGAAGTATTGTAAAATTTCTCTAAATTATAAAATAATGTAGATAATAAGAACAAAATCTAAAAAAATATTTAGAATGAACATTAAATGAATTAAAGCTAAATTCGATTAGTTTGTTTAGGGAATTGAATCAAATTCAATTCATTTATTAATTGAATTTATTTTTTTTTCAAACTCAAACTATTCCTACCGAATCGATACGATTGAACCAATCTAGACCTAGATTGCCACCGCTACTTGATTACTAATTCTTAATCAAGCTCCTTGAATACAAATCGTTCATAGTGAGTAGACAAAAGAGTTTAACAAATGATTATGCAGAATGAGATCAAACGTTATTACATCGGAACAAACGTTACACCAGGAATCTTATTCAAACTCTTGCTCCTTTAAATTAGGCAGAAAATTCGGACGGAGTAGCAGTGCTCCCTCAACGACTAGGTACGAAGCAGGTAGAAAAAGCATTTTGAGTGGCTTGACCCTCCCATTGTAGCTCTTCCCACAAATCTTTCTCACCGTTGATGACAATATTTCGTTGCTTTGTGCTGCTGGAATTGAGAGGGAGCGTCTTCAGCTTTGGGCATTGAGTTACTCGAATTTCCTTCAGCTGTGGAAAGGGCAAGGCATCCTGGTAGATTCTCTTTAAACTTTCTGCTTGATAAAGACTAGCAATTCTAGTTTTGCAAAAAGGTTAAGCTCTCCCATGATATCCGAAAGTTCATTCAGTTTTTCAACACTGATTATCGCTTCCAGGTCATCACAGTGCATTGTCACAATAATCTTGTGATTTGGAGCAAAAGCAAGCCACGTCAAGTCCTTCACTCTTGAGCAAAAAGTAATGGAGGCCAAGTGACGACTGCGGAAGCCACATTGAAGCACTTTTTGCACTTCTGCTGTGCACCCCATCTTTAAATCTTCCAAAATTGCTGTTATCAATGAACAAGTCCTTGAGATGCTCCATATATGCTAGATGAGAGACTTTGAACAGTGGAATTTCACTGTCGCTAATGGATAGAGCTTGAGTAATGCGCAGCAGCTTAGGGAATTTTAAGAAGTTACGGACACCACGTGAACTATACAAGGAGAAGCTGATGAGATTTTGAATGTTTCAAACAGAGCAATTCCAGCATCCTGAGTACCTCTAACTTTGAAAAGCTAGATATCAATTCTGGTGGAAATCTAGATAAATGATATGTTCTCTCCAAGTTCAAGTATCTTAGATTCAGCAATGCCTTCAGCTCATGCGGCAACCCACATATGTCAGTATATGAGACGCCAAGGTGTTTGTAATGAAACCAAACTTGAAATCCCTGAAGTTAGTTCGGTAAGAGAATTTTGGCTTAGACTCAAAACACGAAGAGAACGCATCAGCTGAAAGAAACCATCAGTGATCTCCATAATACAATTTCTATCAAGAAAAAGAGTTTGGAGATGTGGACAATTGGGAATTTCCGATAGACTCTCTATTTTATTGTCCGTTAATGATACCCTTTTGACTCCTTTCCATTCTTCAATCTTCGGTGCTTTAGTTAATCCTACTCCAGCACGAACCAAAAAGTTCTCTTCTCTCTTCTTAATCTTACATGCTATCCACAACGCCATATCACGAATCACATCGTGCATTTTCAAATAATTGTCGTCCTCTTCTTCCAACAAACATGCACTTACAAGATCACCAATGATGGTGTATCCGTCACCAAATCCATCTGAAAATCCCTCATTAATCCAATAATTTATCAACTCGTGTTTAGGAATTCTAAAGTCTTCAGGAAATAAACAACAGTATAAGAGACAAGAACGAAGTTCATCCCACAGTAGACAATCGTAATAAAAATTTAGAACAGCGTTGGAGAAAAATATGAGCCTCGAAAATATTGGAAGTGACGAAAATCTAGGTCTAGGGTTTGAGAACTCTAACCCGCCACTGCTGCACGAGGACAAGACGACTAAGAAGGCCCGATTTAGGGCTAAGGGAACCGATGCTGATAATCCTCATAAACCCTCTTGGAGAGATAAGGCTATGGAGGCAGACGGTGATGGCAAGTCAGACAGGAAGTGCAAAGGAAGATTGGGATATTGAAGATGAAGATGTGGTTGAGAGAATAGAAGAAGGGTTCCTGCGATATACTTCTCCAAAAAGGTGCAAGAGAAACTGCAACAACCATGGCGTTACTCTATAATAGTCAAATTGTTTGGACGGTAGATAGGCTATCGGGTTTTATGCAATAGATTGGAGATCTTATGGCGGTCGATGGTAGCTGGTTTCTCCATCATTGATCTAGAAAATAATTATTTTTTGGTCAAGTTCCAAACTGCAGTTGATGCAAAACGTGCCCTAATTGAAGGACCATGGACTGTTATGGGAAGAAATCTTTTTGTTCAACCTTGGATGCCGGATTTTGATTGCTTCTCTAATGAACTCACATCGACTGTGGTATGGGTACGATTGCCCAGCATGGCAATCCAATATTATGACGATCACAGCTTGCGACGACTTGCCAATAAAATTGGAGACGTTATTAAAATTGACTATAATACAAAGGACTTTAAGAGAGGGAAATTTGCAAGGCTGGCAGTAAGGGTTTCTCTTGTGAAACCTTTAGTCTCGCAAACTAAGGTGAATGGGCAAATCCAACTGGTGGAGTATGAGGGGCTTCCCATGATATGTTTCTCTTATGGAAAATATGGACATTTTACAGAGGATTGTGGGGCGAAGAATATGATGGAGACTGGTACGGTTAAGACAGTGGCAAATAACGCACCGGTGGTGGCTAACGAGAAGAATAATAGAGTAGCTGAAACGAGAGGTAAAAAGTTTGATCCTTGGATGGTTGTATCACGCAAAGTCAAGCCAAGAAATTATGCTGGCAAGAATTTTTCTCATGGCACTATCGAGAAGCAGCCAAATGTGCATCCAAGTAACTCTTGCTTTGTTGTGCTTGCATCGCAAGATCCAGGGGACAATGAACATCAGCATGTGGCTATTGACACTCAGGAAAAAGAGACCAGCCATGCAAACTCGAAATAGCAAGGCAAACATTATGTCTTGCAACTCCATGCACCTGAATTCAAACGTAGACACTTCAAAAGAATTTCATCAAAGATTACAGACAATGGCAAGTCTCCTATTGCAGCCAAAGACACCAGAAACAATAAGATAACCATGCACCTTAAAACCAAACCCCCAAAACCAACACACAAAACCATGTGGCAGATCTTAATGTGGCTACAATGTTAGTCACGCCACTCGAAACCCAACCCAACCCCATAATGATCCCTCATCATGCAACCACAACCCTTGACCCTCTAAAGCATACGACAATTCTCTTCCACAACCCAAACAGTAAGCCTATAAATACACATGAGATGGATGATGCCATACTACAAATGAGCCTGGGGACCAAGGGTCGTTCTTTACCTAATTCAGGAGATCCTCCAGATTTACATGGTGGTGATATGGATATTGAAAAAGAGGCTGATTCGAACTATGTGGAGGATAAGGAGGACGAAGATACAACAGATAGTGAGGACTCATTTGTGGAAGATACGCCAATGAATAAGGAGGATAGGATCCATGGATCCAGCCAGTAAGGGAGCTCTACCCCTTTGGTTTTTATTATGGTTATGTCGATTTCAGTTATGTTTTGGAACGTTCAAGGGGCAGGGGCCTCAGAATTTAGACTTTCATTTGCTGCAATTATTCAATGTTATAATATGTCTATAGTGGTGATTTGTGAGCTAAGAATTAGTGGCCAAAAAACTGACAATTTTATCTAGGGCTGTGGTTTTAAGAGATCCTACAGGATCGAGGTAGTGGGTTTTTTCGGAGGAATTTGGATTTTATGGAAGGATTTTATAAAAGTAAAGGTATCCTTAAATCATAGGCAGTTTGTTCACCTTAAGATTATTTCTAGCAATGGATCGGAGAGCTGGGTTACTACAGTGTATGCTAGCCCTATTCTAACAGTTCGGCATGAATTATGGTATCACCTTGTAAGTATTGCTTCTCAAATGTCGAATTCGTGGTTAGTGGGCGGAGATTTCAATGCTATCTTATACGCACATGAAAAGAAAGGGGGCTCTAACCGAATAAGTGACATTTGTAATTTATTTAATCATTGGTTTCATTCTTGTAGGATGCTTGATTTAAATTTTTTAGGCCCTCAATTCACTTGGTCTAGGGGAAACCTTTCTAAATAACTGGATAGAGCGGTTTGCAATGATGAATGGCTAATAAAACATGCAAATAGCAGTGTCATGCATCTTTCAAAAATTGATTCTGATCATCAGCCTATTCTAGTCAAATTCTAGAATATGGAGGCATGGGGGCCCGAGGCCATTTTGGTTTTTGGCTGCATAGCTCACGAATGAGAGGTTTAGGAGTTTTGTGAATGGTAGCTGGAATAAGGGAGCGAATTTTCTCGAGGCGATGGCTGATTTTACTAAATAAACTAGGCAATGGAACAAGGAAATTTTTGAAGATATTATTTATCAGAAGCGAAAATTGTTGGCTAGAATGGGATCCAACGAATTTTGGAAACTAACCCTAATCATAGCCTTACTAGACTTGAAGTTAAACTTTAGAAGGAGCTCGAAGAGGTTCTTACTCAGGAAGAATTATTATGGCTTCAGAAATCGAAGAGATATTGGACTTTGTATGGTGACCGCTACACTGCCTATTTTCATAAAAAAAACTCTAACCAGGCATCTTCAGAATCGGATTGCTGCGATTCAAAATGATACTGGGAAGTGGATATACGACGTCGAGATCATTAAGCAACTTGCAATCAGATTCTTTTCGGAATTATACACGCCTAAACAAGGGGTGCATAGCCTATATACTGTCAGGGGGTGTTTCCCTGTGATGTCAGATGATATTTGTTTAAACTTGATGTCTGCAGTAACAGATGAGGAAGTTAGATGGACTATTTTCAGTATGAATCCCTTCAAAGCTCCCGAATTTGATGGCTTTCATGCTGGTTTTTACCAAGCGCAATGAAGTACAGTTGGTATGTCGTTGTGTTCTTTCATTAAGAATATTTTTAATTCTAATCATATCCATGCAGAGATCAACAAAACCTTACTGGTACTCATCCCTAAAGTTGATCATCCAATAAGCCTCAAGATGTTTCAACCCATCAGACTTTGCACAGTTCCGTATAAGATGGTGACGAAAATGATTGCAAATAAGCTACAAGCTCTTTTTCCAAATCTCATTGGGCCCCAACAAACTATTTTTGTACCAGGTCAGCATATTACAGAGAATATTGTTAGAGGTAATCCATACAATAAAGAAAAAAGTAGGGGGTAAAAGAATGATGGCGGTTAAAGTGGACTTGGAAAAAGCTTATGATCGGTTGAGTTGGTGATTTATTCAGGAAACTTTAAAGGAAGTTGGGCTACCAGAACAATTTATTCACCTCATAATAGAGTGTTTGTCCACAGCCCAAATGAATGCTTTGTGGAACTAAGAAATGACTGAAGATTTTCATGCATGGAGAGGAATTAGATAAGGAGAACCCGTTTCACCTTATATTTTTGTGCTTTGTATTGAAAGATTAAGCCATGGTATTATTCAGGTGGTTAATCAAGGTAAATGGAAGCCCATTCGACTGACTAGAATTGGCACTCCTCTAAGTAATTTATTTTTGACGGATGACCTCCTTATCTTTTTGGAAGCAAATTACGACCAAGTTGATGTATTGAATGTCGTGGTGGAGAATTTCTATAGGAGCTCGGGCTCTAAAGTTAGTAAACAGAAGACCCAAATTTTCTTCTCCAAAAACATCCCGGTCACTTTAGCTAGTGGAATTGGCAAGGCTTTAGGCTTCTCGATTACAAATAATTTAGGAAGATATCTTGGCATGCCTTTTTTACATGATCGAGTTTCTAAAAAAACGTATCAGAGTATCATTGACAAAATTGATCAGCGGCTATCAGGATGGGCATCAAAGCAATTGTCTCTGGCAGGGCGAGTTACTCTTACTCAATCAGTGCTTCAGGCAATTCCAATTTATGCTATGCAGACCACGTATCTCTCGCTTAGTGTCAGAGTTAAAATTGATCAACTATATAGAAGGTTCATTTGGAGTGGGGCTGGTTCTCAACGTAAGTTAAGTCTGGTTAGTTGGAACAACGTTTGTAAGCCCAAGAGTAATGGAAGGCTCGGCTTTAAGGATATGGAAATTATGAACAAAGCCTTATTAATGAAAGTGGCTTGGGATTTATTCATAAATCCTAGCAAGTTGTGCTCCCAGGTTTTAATCTTTAAATATGTTGCGCCTTGTAATATGCCTATTACTGATGTTCCACCTAAAAATGGTTCCTATTTATGGCGTTCTATGGGTAAGATTTGGAAAGACTTCCAGAAGGGTTTGCGTTGGAGTATTGGAAATGGCCAATGAGTGAAGTTTTGGGATGATATTTGGGCTACTAATGGTGATCCCTTAATCAACTATACGGTGGCTTCAATTCCTGATAGCATGCGAAATATGTTGGTGGCGGATTGTGTTGATCAAAATGGGAATTTGTTGTGGAACATATTCAGCTCTTTGTTGAATAACCATGTTGTTTTAAGGATTGCTTCCATGGCTCCTCCGTCGGCAATGTGAGGCGACGATATAGTGTATTACAGTGCATCAAATATTGGCATTTTTATATCCAATTAGCTTACCAAGTGCTTACGAATTTTTGCCCCGTTGAAGACTGTCAAGACTGGCGGCATTTGTGGTAATGGAAGGGACCTCAAAGCGTAAGAATTTTTTTATGGTTATTATGCCATGATCGATTGAAGATGGGATATGAGCTTGGTAGAAGGCATCTAGACATTGGTCCTTTATGTGGGAGGTGCCATGCAGAAGTTGAGAGTTCTTTACATGCAATCTGGGATTGTGCTTATTTGAGAGGTGTTTAAAGGAAACTTGTTCCAGTGCTTAGACAACAGGACTTTTTTAGTAATCCTCTTTGGCAATGGATCATGACAAATCTTAGGAGAAGGTCCTATGATATGGGGAGTTTATTTTGGCCGGTTATGTTTGGTGTTGCTGCTTGGAGAATTTGGTACTAGAGGAATCAGGTGATGTTTAACAATAAGAGCTGGAATGGTGATTTGATCGTCCAAGATATTAAGGCAAGGGCTGAGAATATTTGTTCTACCTTATCAAGCATAGTCTATCAAAGAAATGCAAGGATTCAGAAATGGATTCGTTGGGCTCCTCCACCATGGCCTTTCTTGTGCTTAAATACGGATGGTACAAGGAAAGGAAATGGAGAGGCAGGTGCAGGTGGTTTGTTGCGAGACTGCCATGGTAAATTTATTCATGGTTTCAGCGCATATCTTGGAGTATGTTCGGTTATAAAGGTCGAACTTTAGGGTGTCTTACATGGGTTAAGAATGGTATGGCACCTTGGCTATAGATGTATCAAGTTGGAATAGATAACTATAGTGTGGTGCAGCTTATAAAGGAGAATAATGCTAATGTCAATGAATTTTCGAATATAATCGAGATGATTAGGGAACTCATGAGTAGGGATTGGAGGATTCAAATTGATCACATCTACCGCGAAGTAAATTCGGCGGCTGATTTCCTTGCTACGCATGTCTTGAGTTTACCTATTGGAGTGCATTTTCTTCATTATGTCCTTTTAAGTTTGAGCTCTATTTTGTATTCGGATATGTATGGGGTGGCACACCCCTGTTTTGTGCCCCTCTAACTCTTCTCTTTTAGAGCCCTCTTTTTATCAAAAAAAAGGAAAAGAAAACACGTTTTCTTCCATAGCTGGAAACTTAGAAGCTGATGTGCGTAGGACATTAATTGCATGTTGCCATTGCTCAGGATTCCTTCTGCTTGCCATGGCTCGACCTATTGTTTTGAGTGCCAGCGGCAAACCACGACACTCTTTGGCCAAGGTCTCGGCTAGCTTAGAAATAACAGGATGACTGCCAAGAACGGATGTTCCAACTAAAATAAATAGAAAAGTTATTGGACCGAATTATGATGATTCTCATTCAAGTTGTTGGACTGAATAGAAAACAAATATATAATACAAGTATACAACTTTTACAACAAGAATAACAAAAAGTATCGGAAAAGAAGGATGACTCAAAAGAGTCCTATTCTAAAGGGAGACTCAACCAACTTAAAGCAGCAATTGAAACTGCAAATGACACATATGTTCTTTACCAACCTCCTCCTGAAATAATTTCCAGGCTTGTCCATGAGTCAAAGTCGCCACTTCAATCCCCTTGTCAGCTCTCATTTGGCCGCAAACATCAAGAGAACGAGTTGTGAACACTATCTTGGATGCTACATTTAGGCTTTGAAGAGGGACACCAACTGTTAAATCAATTGGCTGCCATATATCATCTAACAACAATACGAACTTCTTTTGGCTTAAATTGTTGGAGATGTCCAAAGCCTTCTGCTTAACACTCTTACTCTGCCACTCTTTGTCTGACAATGAGCCTATCCTTTCTCCAATGTCTTGTTGAATCTGCTGCAACTTTAGCTCTCTGGAAACAACCGCCCAGATGACAACATCAAAATGATGTTGTCGTCAGCGGAAGTTGTTATTGACTTGTTTCAACAGGGTAGTTTTACCAACGTTCCCTCTACCATATAAGCCAATAATTCCCACATTGTTTTCTTTCTCTGTGATGCATCTCCAAACTTGGTCAAGAATTGATTCTTGACCCACAGCTGTTCGCTCAACGGGTAATTCAACTGCCGGATCTTCAGTTACCATCTCAGCAATGTCTACGATGTCTCCTCGTTCATTCTTTAAATCGATCACTTCTTGCTTCAACTCCACCACTCTTCTCCCGAAGCGGTAGCTTGATATCAAGTCCTTGGAACAGAAGCCTCCAAGACACAATCTGTCGATTTCTTGGGCTCTAGTTTCTTGCAGTTTTGTAACTTTGGTTCCCATTTGTTGCACCCTTTGAAGCCAACCTTTTGACTTGGTACGTCCTTCTAGTACGAGGTTGTTGTTCAGCAAGATTAACTTTGTTCAGAAGATCATCTTTTGCTTGAATCCATTTGTCGAATTCAGTCTGCAACGCATCAAGATTACCTTGGAGACCCCATATATTTTCAGCTTCTCCAGCAACAAAAGATAGAGCTGAATCAATTGACTCGGATGATAAGAAGCTGGAGATGATGTTACCCATTTCTCAAAGAAATGGTTGCAACTTAGAAAAGAGAGAGAACTATGTTTCTGAAGGAACTGCAATGCCCAGTAGCAGTTGTGTCGGCAAGAAAACATTGAATTACAACCACAGAAAAGTGCATAGCTTTGAATTAATTAGGCTCGCTCATCCCAATTCCCAACTGCCATCCTCACTATCAGGTGGTTCGTGTATAAATATTGGGCAATTAATTTTGAAGATGAATTATTAGGACAGAAATGAGATTTGCCCAAAACTCGATAACTCCGTCCAGATTTTAAATGATCGGACACAAAATTTCTCCGTGGTGGTGT
This sequence comes from Citrus glauca, assembly GCA_029633175.1. Lineage (NCBI taxonomy): Eukaryota > Viridiplantae > Streptophyta > Magnoliopsida > Sapindales > Rutaceae > Citrus > Citrus glauca. The sequence goes on from JAQOOD010000001.1 coordinate 9,285,979, forward strand.
ATTAAAGGAGCCTCACATTTAGGTCATAACTTGCCATGGTACCGAGGCAATCAAGAGCAAAATCAGAGGAAAAAAAATGCAACACAAACTATATCAAAGGCAATTTCATCACATTCAACAGCGCCAGACAAGAGTTACCGCTACCAGCTATTTGAATTGATTCCCTTTGGGTAATTTTTGGAACAAACTACAAAAGAATATGAGAAATATTTCTAGGAGGCAATTAAGTTTGTCAATACAGCATCATATTTAAAACTGCTGCTTGCTTAAAACCCAAATTATTCATAAAAATGGGAGTGTCATGAAAATCTCTTATTTTGAACTGCAGTTGACCGGAAAAGAGCTTCAAAGGAATGCAGATGCACAACAATATAGACAAAGGGTAAGGAGCCTGCCCAGTTTGATACCAAAAAGAAAAAAAATCAATTTTATTTTGACTTGAACTTGCTGCTGACTGCATCATAGCTTGGGACATTGATGACTGCAAGACAAAAGAGGGAAGCCGTTAAAGATAATCACAGAAGGAAACCAATACAACAGAACAGATTATCACTGAACCCATAGCATACCATCTCCATATGACGCCATTGTGAGAGGAGACGAAAGAAGCTTCTGTGCTACGTAAGCAATATCCTTTGCTGTAACTCCTTCCACAGTCTTCAAGAAATGCTCCACGGGTTTCCTACAAAATAAGAGACATTTTAGGAGGAAAACATACAACTAATAGGTATTGAGGTTAGGGTAAATTTTATCACCCACAGAGAGCAAAGCAGCAGATGGAAGATCTCTGCCATCTCAGAGGCACACAGTCAGAGACAATGAAAATATAAAGTAATGCTCAATGTGATTTTGGGATAAAATACACTACAATTTCCCAACATGTTAGGTTCTGTATAAAGACCATGTGAACATAGATTCTTGGTTAGACACCAGTCCATGAACTAAAATTTAAAATTTGGAAACAATATATCAGAAACACACCACCACCATGGAGAAACAGAAAGAAGGTTATATCTATAATAGACCTTTTGTGTTTGAACTATTTCTAAAGTTACTGTAAGGTATCTGCAATAACTCACACAAAGCAACTTTCCCATGCTCCAACTAGTTCCAGGTAAATTAAAAACTAGTAATAACAGAGATCATTGAAAATATCTGCACCTGCAGCATTCTACTTATTGATGTAAATATACAATAAAATACCAGACACGTACAGGAAAAAAAGAAAATAAAATGTATAAGAACATATCCTTGAGGTTAAAATAATAGATATCAGGTCTCCAGCCATACCTCTCACCATATGTCAGAACTTGTCTACCTATGTCTTCGGAAACAACCATCTGCAAATAAAAGAAAAAAATAAAAAAAGAAAATCATAAAGGGAAAGAAACAAAAAGCTGAAATAAAGTTGAGCATTGATCCCTAAACGGAAAAAAAATATTATCTGAGAGCAAGAAATTGAGGAGGAGAGGGGGGGGGGGGGGGGAATTACGTACTCTTGATTCCAAATTCATCAAAATAGCTGACTTGGTTGACTGTTTGGCGCGGTCTAGCTGTACTTGATCAACTGCATGGAGCATTTGGTGAAGTGTAAGCCACTATTAAGCTAACTGCTATCAGATCATCATGCCATATATATACCAGAAGATTAAGGTATGGGGCAAACCTTCTCCTGGAGTTGCCACAGCAATAAGCTCCCTCGCTGCTAAATCAATAGCTTTTGATACGAAATCAGAACCCTGAATCCAGATACATAAGCATAAAAGGAAAATTCCACTACCATTCAAGCATTCGTGAAGAAAAATAACACATCACAGCCTTGACGAGGATAACTGGTGCTAATCAGGGAAGATTGTAGAAATAGGTCCACGTATCATGCAACAGCTCAGCTTACACTACCATCCAGCCATGCCTTCATTACTTTATTTTCTCACATGGAAAGTTGTCAGTTAACTTATTCCCATAGAACATTATTTAATCATTACAAACTTACACCAGGTAGATTCTAAGCCATGAAAACATAACCCAACCCCTGATAAAATCAGACGCAATCCCACCGAGATGTCCACATGGGCATCCCATAGTTTAACCCAAACCTTGATCACCTACATTGCAGATTATACCAAGTCTATATTTGTTTAGTCTTTTTTGACAAGAAATCAAAATCAACATTGTTCTGATAATTTCTTTTAAAAAATGCAATAACCAGTTAAAGAAGAAGTCTAGTTGATAACAATCAATAAATGGGGAGGTGTATCCTATCACCAAACATCTTATGCAACAATACTACCTTAAAAAATGGGTATAGTTGATATTGCAATAGCATAGTAGGATAAATATTTTTTTCCCAGTTCAGAAACTATGCTTGCCCCATACTTAATAACCCTAAGATGATCTTTGGCTTGGCCCTGGGGACAAGCAACCCACCAAAGCCGTCCGGTCTATTCTGAAGGTGCAATGCAGGTAACAAAGTGAAGTTATAACAGTGACTTACAGTTGTACCCTGGATTCCAAACATGCCAGAATGATTGTAGATGTTGCTGAATGCTGAAAAGGACTGAACTTGCGGGAACTCATTCAAAACACGACGATCTGTGCAGTATAAAGTTTTACAAGTCAAAGTTATTTAAAGAGGACAAGGTACAATTCCAAGATGTAATTGCAGATTACAGCCTCAATCTATAAAACAAAAAGCATTGCTTAATACGAAAAAGAAAACAATGACAAAGGCATCCATTTGACAATCTATGTATCACAAGCAAAACTCCAAAGTTATGCAGCCCACTGTAAGTATTCAAACTCAGCAATAGACCTGTAACACATAAAAGTATGATTGAATTAACTTACACAGCCTTGAGTACATTCCTTTTCCAGGGCCCCCAGCTGAGAATGATCCACCTCCTCCCAAAAGCATCTATAATATAATTATATTATATTTATAATTTCAGTAAGAGCCATAGAAAGAAAAATAAAGATGCGTGAGTTTCTAATAAAGCGAAGATGTAAATAAAAGGAACCGTCAATATACCAAATCCTAATCACATGATTGCAAAATGTATTAAAAGGAAACATCATAAGTTTGAACTCATCATGGGGATTCGATATCATAACCTGGAGAACAGTCAAAGTCATGGCATCCTTATCCTTATGCCAACCACCAGGAAGTTCAAATGCAAGAACAAAATGGGTTAACTGGTCCTGTAAGGGAAAACCAGAGTTAAACCTCCCCTAACTAGACAAGAAGACAGAAGATTAAATTTTATATAACATACCCCTGAATCAGCTTGACAACGATAATCACCTCCAGTGTACACAGATTTGGGCTCTTCGTGAGGATGGATACTGGGTAGGTCAGATAAAAGTGGTTCTGCTACAGATACCAACTGGTCATGTTCAACGCCAGAAGCAGCAAGTACCATCCGAGGAGCAGTATAATTTTCCTGAAATTCTCGGACAAAATCTCAGTTAGAGGATCTTGTGATTTAATTAGCGAAAGAAACAAGCATCTCCCACATAATGGACTTACAGCAACAAATTCTTCGAGAAGTGTAGAATTTAATCTATTTATAGCAGATTCTGGGGTTAGAAGAGGATTAGCCAGTGCACCAGAGTAACCGGCTGAGTGAATTGCCTCCAAAAGCAAGCTTTGAGGATTGTTGGAAACCTCACTAATCTCAGATTTCACCTTTGTGAGCTGCAGGACATAAGGATTATAATAAATATAACATTGAACAAGAAATGTATGCAGATGCGAACAAAGTGACGAAGGTACCTGTTCGTTGACCTCCCAATCCAGGAAAACAGGGTTTCTCACACAATCAATAAGAAGCTCTACCATTTCAGGAACATAAGTTTTCAAAGCATCAAAGGAGTAACCCATCTGCTCCCTAGAAGCTGAGGCTTGGACATTGCCACCAATTGCCTCCACTTCTCGCACAATACGCAAGTGACTCCTATTTCTTGTACTTCTAAAAGCCATACGCTCAAGCAAGTGTGTTGTCCCAAATGAGATTGGTGACTCATAAATTGAACCAACAGCAACATATAACGATATTGAGGCTACAGGGCTCTGGTAAGGAAACAGAACAAAATAACCACTTTTTTTCATTAAAAATTTAAAAAAAATGAAAAACAATTTTCCCAAAATCAAGAGACCTTAGGCATACACATACTTACCACTGATGTTTCCGAGGCAATTTTGACACCATTTGGTAGAGTCGAAATCTTGGTTTTACCAGGTTCAACATAATCAGGCAAGGAAGGTGGAAGAGAGACACCCGGAAGTGGAAAGTCCAGAGAAGGTGAAGAACTGGACCGTTCCCCAGTCAACCAGCTAAAGAGACCACCTGAAGAGGATGAAGTTGAAGCAACGGCACTGGAACTTGCAAATCTTGTGGCTGAAGGCACCCTACAACGCACATGGCCCTGTTCTCATAATGGAAATCAGATAATTACCCATATGCGATGACACAAAATAAACAAGCACCACCGGCCAGATCACAAGTGAATGAGAAAATCTACCAACAAACGCTAAAACACGATTTAGTCAAAATTTTATTTCTTCATATTAAGTACTAACCATTCCACTAACTTGCAAAGCTTTTCTTAGCTGATCTTTATTTATTTATTTTCGTAACTTGCAGCAAAGAAACAAATAGCTAAATTCTAATACTTTGACAAAATATGTCTAAGTTCCTATACTAATGCAAGCTTGCAGAAATATTATTTGCATAGCTTTATCCCATAAAGATTTAAATGAACTGCAATTGGATCATTGGATCCTCGCATTTTGGCTCCATCATTTGGTTTCTTAATGAATGGAACCACTTGAGCATAAATTCCCATAAACCAAAATGAAACAGTTGTACTCGCTGTAAATAATTATAAAATGTCCACATTCGACAACATTAAAACTTCAGCATCAAATGCAACTTCAAACGAGAATATCAATAAACTGAATCCAAATTATTAGCATCGCCTTTTTCTTTATTCTTCCTAGTTCCTATTGCATTTTTGCACAAATCAAATAACATGATGATTATAATAGCAGCCACAAAATCGCCAGCAAAGAAGTATCAACAGATCTACCAGCTATAGATTCACCGCAACCACAGATTCAATCACCAATGAAACAACAAGAATCAAATCCAATCCAATCCGAGTAGTTTATTATTGTAATATGATAGTGATAAGCTCACGCAGATTGAGAAACAGAAAACAGAAGAAACGAGTAAAAATTAGGGCATTGAGAGCATCGAGAAGTCACTGCCGACCTTGAGGGCTCGAAGACGAGAAGCTGCGTTTCTGTACATGCTGATTGATTTGATAGTCAATTCTCCAAAACCCTAATTGGAACGGGACAAGTGTTGAAGACTGGCAGCTAGTCGAGAGAAAGAGGCTCTCCCACTCTCTCTATTGCAGTTGGGTTTACTTGGAAGTGATGGACACGCGTGAGCGATCTGGTGCGTTAAATCATTTTCTGTTGATTTTATCTCAACCGTCTATTTATGACAACTTGGCTGGGTATTTCGCTTTATTTTTTTGAAAGAGAGTGCTTTTATTTCTAAATTTGACTATTTATCGGTAATTTTTTTTTTCAGTATAACGGCACACGTAGAATACTCAGGCACGGCCATAATAAAGCTGAGGACCCGTTTGGATCTGATGTCTAGCAGATGGGCTGTGGTGTTTGGTAAAACCCCTTGGAGTGTGGCTCCACAGCCCAGCCGATGGTCTCTTCTTTTTTCTCTTGTTTTCAATTTCAGATCTTTTGTTTTCAATTTCATAACTTTTGTAATAATTGTTAAATATAAAAATAAAAATAAAATTTATTATTTACCGTAATCTATAAGCTTTTTTTTTTCTTGACAAACTGAGAGTTCCATTTATTTAGGATTACCTTTGAGAGGCTTAAGACTTATTTTGAAATGATAAAAATTAATTTTACTATTTGGTAAATGTTTTTTAGAAATTACTTTTGTCAAATTCAGCTCATCTTTGTAGCAGATTTTGGAAAGTAAGATAGGAATAACTTTTCAAAATCTAATTCTAAAAATCAATTTTATACTTAATAACATTCCATATAGATTCTCATATGTATTATAAAAATTCAAAATTATCCTTATTATATGATATAAAATCATTAACTTTAAAGAGCTTATTATTATCATCATCGTCAATTATATTGAAATAACAAAATAAAAAATAAAATTAATAATATAAAATATTTATTTTAGTTATCAATTATTATATATACACAATAAAAAATATTTTATGTGCATATTATAAATATGTAAATATATTTTATTTTAATATTATGTCCAATTCAGCCATTTATATTTTTGTGGTAGTTTAACAATAAAATTTCTAAAACACATATGACTATATTTAAAACTCGCAACACTTTTTAAAATAAATTCTACCATATGTTTAACTGATTATTTTTATAGCATAACTAGCAGCAATTATTTTAAAACGTACAACATTACTAATTGACCTTTATCCTTTATCTCACAATAACTGTATATTAAACGCCACAGACCTCACTACCATACAAACCCTAATGTTTTGAGAATATGAATAAATTGAAATTGAGCTATGTATGTACTTAACTTTTATTTTGGATACCCATAAATTAAATTTTGAAAATTAATTGTTATTTTGCACACCCTTTTAAATTCCAAATTGCCCTTAATTAAACCTCATTAATTAGTGTCTTTTATTCAAATCCATACAAACATTCATCACATCCCAATATAATTCTTTATTAAAGAGGAAAGAAATGTATAAGAAGATAATTTAATTGGAAAATCCAATTTTATGATGCCGTGACAAATATAAATTTTTCAAATTATACATAAGACTAATAAATGGAAAATAAAATAAGTAAATTGATATAAGAGTAGTAAATTGGTGTTTTAAAATTGCAAACAAACCATATACTTAAAAATAACATAAAATTTGTAAATCAACATTAAACTTTAAGTAAAAATAGTTTATTCATTTAATTGAATTAAGCAAAAAAATAATTTATCAATTAAAAACAAAAAAATTTGTATTGAAAATAATTTGAATAAGTTTTATTGGATTGGTTTAATCGTAATTCCATATTCATGCCAGGACATTTATAAACTTTTTTTTCATGTTAATTAAGTAAAATTATTTTTCTTGATGTGGATAAAGCCAAAACAAAACAAAAATGTATTATTATATTACTAGACATATGGAATATCAATAAAATTGGACTAACTTTCAGTGTTTTTATATTTTATGTAGTTTCAAACTTTACTTCTTACTTATACTAAAATATCATTTAGTGATGTTGAAGAGAAGATTTAGAAAGATACAAAATCACTTATCTTACAAGTAGTTCTGAAAAATATGAGAAGAATAGTTTTTTAAAGTTCAATTTTGAGAATAAATCTTATCCTTAATAAAATTCCACACATATCATCACATGTACATAGACCCAAAAATTTAGAAATAAAATCAGTAAATATATAAGGCAATCATTATTATAATAAGTTTTTTTTGGTAAGTTTTTATTTTTTTCAATAACTCTGATATTAATTTACACTAAATGTTTATTTATAAATTTTGTAAGTTTTTATTTTGTTTTCCAAAATAATACATCATTTTACTACTCTTATGTTAATTTATTTGTTTTACCATCTATTTATAAGTTTTATGTTATATTGATTAGTTTTTGTTTTATTTACCAATGATATATTAATTTACTTGCTTTACCTTTCATTTACAAGTTTTATGTTTCAATTACTTAATTTATGTTTGATTTTAAACTTATTGTTGATTTATAAATTTTATGTTATATTTGTAAATTTTTGTTTTGTTTGCCATTGGTACACTAATTTACCAATATTATGTTAATTTACTTATTTTACTTTCATTTGAAAGTCTTATATTCCATTTATGTCATTTATGTTTTATTTTATACTGAGTGTTGATTTACAAGTTTTTAATACATTAATTTACCTCTCTTATGTTGATTCACTTATTTTACTTTCTATTTATAAGTCTTATGTTTAATTTACACAATTTGTGTTTCATTTTAGGATTTAATATTGATTTACAAGTTTAATGAAACATCTATAAATTTTTATTTTGTTTACCAATAATACACCAATTTACTACTCCTATGTTAATTTACTTATTTTACCTTCTTTTTATAAGTCTTATGTTTTATTGCCATAATTTTATGTTTTATTTTACTCTTAACATCGATTTAAGAGTTTTATGTTAAATTTACAATATTATGTTTCATTTACACAATTTATTTTTAATTATGGTATTGATGCCGTAATTTTAATCACGAAATCACAGAATGATATGGAAAATCCAATAATTTTTTTTATGGTTATTGAAATTTTTCTTCATTATATTAGTTAAAAGAGGATTTTCTCTTCTTCATAAAATTATTTATATTACGTCAAAAATACTTAAATTTGAGCATTATCTTTTCAATAATTTTTTATTTTAGTAATACTAAAAATTGTTTAATTAAAAATTATTTTGAATAACCCTTAAATGTTATAGGAATTACTTGAATTACAGTTGCAATTCTTTCAATGAATTGAATAGGATACAAAAGACCTGATTTATAAAATAATATTCGTGTCTCAAAAAGAGAACCAATTAGAATAAATAAACTACTAAAAATCTCGAGTCACAAGAGCTAGATTTTGTTTCAAGATGAAAAATCATAGGTTTTTGTTGAAGGGGGGAGATGCATAACCAAATAGTGTCATTGCATAGATGTCATGGTCTTCAAATTGAAGATGAAGCTCTCTTTTTAGCCTCTTTTATTGCACAAAAACCAAGAAACAAAGCCACCGGTGATGAATTGCATGTGAGATTCATTGATATTCTTTTAAAGTTTATCAAGGGCTGCTTAAGTAAATAATAATAATAGAGACAAGTATCAAAAAGAACTTGACGAACACAAGTACATTCTCCACCGAGCAGTGCTTAAGTATGGACAATGTTGTGCAAATTTTATTGAACTCGCGAGTGCACGAATCTATTTTAGTATAGATTAATGGTGACGAGTGTCGATCCCACGAGGAGGTGGATTTTAATTATATATAGAATTAATTTTGTAAATGGGTGATTGGATTTGTGGTGGAAATAATTTGGAATATGCTAAAACTTAAATTAAAATGGCAAGAATAAATTCTAAAAGTGGAATTAAAATGGCAGAAATAAATTTAAGAGAAAACTATTAAATTGACGTACTTGGGTATCTGGATCCGTATCAACATGCATCATAGGCTAAATATTCCTTATAATACCAATTAAATCATGAGGGGGGAATCCACACCTCATGAACCACGCTCTAATAAATATGGTGCTAAGGGCTTATCGTGCCAAATAATAATAATCTTATACTAGGGAGCCGATGAAACCAGGGCGGTACTAGACAAGATTAGTATTATTTGTCAACGACAAGTCAAAACATCCATAAAAACTAGAGGGAAAGAGAAAATAAATTTACTAAATTAAGCCCATGACATATGTTGAGACTTCACCTTCAACCCAAGCTTGAAAGAAAATTAGCCACTCATAGTTGAACTAGGGGCAAAATAGAAATTTATTAAAATACGTAGAAAATACAAGATGGAGAGAGAATTACAAAAAATGGATACAAAAAAATGAATTCAGAAGTGCCAAATTAGGGGGAGAAGGCCCCCTTTTTATAGATACATCGAGTAAATCATGGCCATCGGATTAAAAACAGTTTGGACGCTCAGGATTTCGCCACGTCATCAGTCAACAGTACGCTTGAACAGTATGCGGTTTGCACAGTAACACGGTTTATACACGGTTTGAACAGTAACGCGGTTTGCACAGTAATAATCCCATGCGTTATATGTACCGTATGTGCATTTTTTGGTCCATTAATATGCTGCCACGTCACCATAAACAATACATGAGAATTTTAGTCCAACAGGATCTTGACACGTCATCAATCAATGCCACATCATCGGTCAATACCACGTCATCGATCCATACATGTGAACAGTGCCATTTTTCTTTTTATACTCCTCTTAAGGTTTTCGACCGTCCTGAGTTAAAAAATGATGTCCGTTTTGCCATTTGATCTCTCATTTATTGTGAAATGATTATGATGCCGCTAAAATACATAAAATACTTAATTAAAATAAAACGCACATAATTAAATTACAAGAGACTTAAACACATAAAAGTAAGGGTTATTAGTAAGACTTGATATGTAAAATAACGATTTTCTCTTTTATAAATATGTATTTTCTAATACTCAACACACTCTCCAACCAGCTTATTGCTAGTCCCTAGCAAATAAAGCGAAAAAAAATTTAAAAATGATTTAAAAAAAAATACTTTTGTTTATTCAATCAGACTAATGATAACAATCAAATAAAAGTATAAGCATTATCTCAATTCTAAAGAAACATCACACCTACATCAACCATCCACATGAATCAACCTAGTAGACTGTCATAGTTACTTTCAAGAATGACATGTCAAACCCCAAAATCTCACTGGAAATAGTGACACTCTCACAAAGAAATTAAACTCAATAAAAATAGTCACTCCAATGAATGATAATTGAGAGAAAATAATCAAGTAATGATATCACATGCTCTCACGAAAATGAAAGAAATATGCCATTAGCTTAGAAATAATACGATCTCCAGTCAAATAAAAATGCTAGTCAACCCAATTTATTTAATTTTTTTATTTTTTATTTTTTTATGCATCACTACATCTTTTCAGCCCATATAACTAGCTTCTACTTCAGACTATAGTTCCCTAAAATCAAGAAGAACTTTTTTTAGGACGTAACGTAGGCTCGGGACATGGTTAACAAAGAAGAGAAATAGGAAAAACAAAGTGTATGTTTGAGAAAAATACAGAGGAATTTTTTTTTTAAGTTGCAAGGTGGATTTCACTTATTATTATTTTTTTGTCTTTGAAACAACAATTTATTTAAGCAACAATTTTTTTCTTTTTTTTCTTTTTTTTTTGAACTAGGCATAACTTCACTATCTAAAATGTTTATTTTCATTTTTCTCAAACATAAATAGGTGATGAATCTTGTAACATATTAGGAAATACTCCAAATCGGAGTGGGTCAAGATGATAAGTTCACAAAGAAATTTTTTTTTAAAGGCTCAAAAGAGTTAATTATGGATATTTGATAAAAGGGATGACTAGAAAGGCTCAAACGGATCAAAGACGGCCTTTCCATCATCTTTTAAGGCTCTAAATAATCTTCCATATCTACTAATTAGATGGGTCTCCAAATGTAGCAACACACATTTTTTTTTTAGGGTTAACTCAAAAGAAATCTAGAGATCGTATATACAATAATAAACTAATAAGTTGTATAAAGAATGGGCAAAAGGGTTACTCTTCAAGAAAAATGATAGGCTCAAAAACTCACTTTGGTATTTATTATAAAATGTTCATTCCTTCAAGCAACTCATATTTGTCTCTAACATCAACATGTAGAATAGCAAATATAGTGTAACATCACTTGAGACCAAAAATAATACAAATACTAAAATTTGAAATTAATCATATCATCCAATATTAAAACAAATCACACTATTTTTTTTAACAACATCCTACTCCTCAACCTATTCTAAACGTGAAAGGAAAATATGCATGCAGAAATGTGAAAATGATGCAGAAAAACTAATTAGAAAATGATAGAAAACGAATTTTTTTTTTAACTTAAGAAGATGTGTTTCTAGAGACACTACACTCTATATTCAGCTATCTTTGACTCAAAAATTTTGTTGAAAATGTATATTTATAAAGGAGAAATTAAAAAGAAGAAGAAAAGTGAACATCAAAACATAATAAAGAAATAGAAAATATCTGAAATTTTTTTAATTTTTTTTTCAAACGATGAAGATGCGTTTCTAGAGTCACTACACTCTATATTCAGCTATCTTCAACACAAAAAGTTAGCAATAGTTAGTTTCTACAACAAAAAATTAGTAAAAATTTAACCAATATTCCACAATTATCTGCTATTCCCTCCCCTTAACCAGAACGAAACATTGTCCTGAATGTTTTAAAGGAAAGAAATAGAGTTTAGAAGACATCACCTGAGTGGTGCAGCACAAAAGAAAATATTTACAAGCGAAGAGTTAAATTTAATTTGTACTTCTTACTGCGGCTACTGTTACCGTCATCATTTGAACGCTCGAACACAAAGCTCCAGGGGTCTGGCTCCGGTTTATAAGGTTATAACATATCAAGTACCTCATTAGTAGTGTGAGCACAAATAAAAAATTTTTTCGCACTCGAAGGAATAAAGTAGTTTCTTATTGCATGGTTAAGAAATGCGAAAAAGCCATCATAAAAATTATTGACATTTAACAAACCGATAGGTTTCTGGTGAATGTGCAGATGGGCCCAAGATGCTAATGTAATAAATACCTCTAATGTTGCAAGATCTCCTGGAAGGAAAATAAAAGCATCAGCATGATTAAGCATTTCAGTTATTCGTTCTTGCATACCTGAGACGACTAACTCTTCTCCAGTCAATGAGTCAGACACACTGCCCAAAGGTTTTAAGACTCGTAGGATGATGCCTAACACTTGGCTTCCTCTGATAAAAGCAGCTTCTGAGACCAATTTTGATAACCCTCGGTTACCTCCTCCATACACCAAGTGTAATTTTCTGCTATGCTTCGACCAAGAACTATGGCTGCATCAACGAACTATTTATGTTTGTCATAGGTAAATCCAGAAAGCACACAAATGTTCTTGAATTGTCTATTAGGAGTAGCTGTCATTAGAATATTTCTCAAAAATAATTTGTGACTGCTTAACAAAAAGTCATATTTAAGAATTTTGGTGACAGTGGATTACAACTATGTATGAGGTGGCATGTCAGTGTCAAATAATGCGTAAAACACATGGCTCAATAGTCAAAAACCAAACAGTAAAAACAAACAGTAATAAAATTATTAAAGATAATAATGCAAATGATAAAACAACAGTGAAATGAAATAAAATAACAATAAAATAAAAGGATATTTACAGGTAGTTGCGACTATGGCTCACATCTTCCTTTGGTTTTACGTCCAGAAACGGCTTGAACGCCCTCTATGGGTTGAGGATAGGCTTCCCATCCAGTTTTCTTATAAACTGGGAAATAGGGTCGTTTATAGTCAGATTCCCGAGACTATATCGTGCATGCTCTTTCTGGAATAATGGCCATAACTGGAGGATCGCTCCTTGCACATATCCACTGGGATGCATTTCAAGAGACAGAAGGATATCATCCAATGACTCCTTATTCAAGCCATCCCTAATGAATTGAATCTTATCTTCCCTGTTATCAGACACTATTCCTAAAGAACATGGGTTTTTATTGCAACTCATTCTGGCACACTTATGACAAGCAACATAAATTCTTCGAGCTCGTCGTTTTCTTGCACAATTTATTTTTCCACAACCAAGCATGTATGCAATAAATTTTGGAGGTAACTCACCTGCCAATCGTACTTTTTCCTCAATTAACTAACGGATATTAGCAGGTATGTTATTCCTCATGAGTAATCGCATGCGTTCACACCGAGCTTTATAGATCGTAAGAAAGGCATTCTGAGAGAGTGAAGGGAATTGTTTGTGAAGCTTCGCTAGAATCTCGGTTCTGTCCATACTTTCACCTCAGAATATCAGTTATTATGGGAAACTGAAATAACTGACTTGATTGTCACGGAGTACCGTTATTCGCCACTTCACCGGAGTAACAAACTAAAGCACATAAACAGAAAAACAAATTAAAACACACAAAGAAAATCAAAATCGTCCTATTGGATTTCCCTCAAGCTCCAACTGGATGTCGTAAACACCTCTTTCAATATTTCTGAGTTGGCTTTCTAAATCCTCAATGTAGGCTACTAACTCTGGTGGTTGTAGAGCCCAAATGCGATGTGTTTTACAAGATTGAATCTGCCTTTTGAGATGAGTTTTGATACGTTGAAGTGGTTTAAGAATGTTCAGGAGGAACGATCTACGTATGGCACTCATGATTAACAATGATAAGAGAAAACTTAATGGTAAAACAAATACACTTATGCAAAAATAAATTCAATTAGCAAAAGAATAAAAAGAAAGAAAGAAAGAAAATCAAAGCACCGTAAAGAAAAAATCAATTCAAATCTGGTGGGTCACTCAAATTTATTTCGGTGTCCTCTCCATGTGGTTGGTAATCTAGATATAACTTTAATCTTTGACCATTAACTTTAAACGTGACACCGTTTTTTGGGTCTTTAATTCCAATTGCCCCATGTAGAAAAACAGTATGAACAATAAATGGGCCAAACCAGCGAGAACGTAACTTACCTGAGAATAAGTGCAAGCTAGAATTGAATAAAAGCACTTTCTGACCTGGAGTGAAAGATTTTCTCATAATATGCTTGTCATAGAAAACTTTCATTCGTTGCTTGTAAATCTTGGCATTTTCTTATGCATAATTGTGAATTTCTTCAAATTATGCCAGTTGTAATCTTCTTTCTAAGCTGGCTTGCTGCATGTCAAAATTGAATTTCTTGATGGCCCAATATGCACGATGCTCGTGTTCCACAGGTAGGTGGCAAGCTTTTCCATACACTAGCCTATAGGGTGACATCCCAATCAGCGTCTTGAAAGCCGTTCGATATGCCCATAATACATCATCAAGTCTTAATGACCAATCTTTTCTGTCCGGCCTCACCGTCTTTTCTAATATGTGCTTGATTTCTCAATTGGAGATTTCCACTTGGCCACTGGTTTGCGGATGATATGGGGTCTCCACTTTATGAGTGATTGAATACTTTGTCAAAAGAGTTTTGAATACTTTATTACAAAAGTGGGCACCACCATCACTGATTATTGCTTGAGGGAATACAAAGCGTGAAACAATGTTGCTTTTCAAAAACCCTATCACCACCTTGTGATCATTGGTTCTGCATGGAATTGCTTCTATCCATTTCGATACGTAGTCAACACCAACCAATATGTATTGATGGCCAAAAGAAGGGGGAAAGGGTCCCATGAAGTCGATATCACATACGTCAAAGATCTCAACCACTAAAATTGGATTTAGTGGCATCATGTTCCTTCGTGTAATGCTCACCATTCGTTGACACTTATCACATGAAGAATAAAAAGTGTAAGCGTCTCGAAATATAGTTGGCCAATAGAAACCACATTGTAAAACTTTTGTACCTGTTTTCTTAGCACTGAAATGGCCTCCACAAGCTTCTTCATGCCAGAATGAAAGGATGTTGTGAATTTCACTTTTTAGGACATATCGTCTGACAATTTCGCACAATACTTGAACAAATATAGGTCATCCCAAAAGAAATTCTTTGTTTCTGCAAAGAATTTAGCCTTGTCTTGCTTGGTCCAATGCTCTGGAAGTTGACCTGTAACAAGATAATTAACTATATCAGTATACCATGGTAATACTTCCACACTCATTAATTGTTCATCTGGAAATGATTCATTCAATATTAGTGGCTCTGTAATTGTGTCAAAATGGAGATGAGAGAGATGGACTGCCACGACATTTTCTGTGCCTTTCTTATCGACTGCCACGACATTTTCTGTGCCTTTCTTATCTTTGAATTCCAAGTCAAATTCCTACAAAAGTAACACCTAGCGAATTAGTCTAGCTTTTGCATCTTTCTTTGTGAGAAGATATTTAAGAGCAGCATGATCTGTGAACACAATTATTTTACAACCAATGAGATAAGATCGAAATTTTTCCAATGCAAACACTACTGCTAGCATTTATTTTTCAGTAGTTGAATAGTTCAACTGTGCATCATTCAATGTCATACTAGCATAATAAATAACATGGGGAATTCGATCAACTCTTTGTCCTAATACTGCTCCTACTGCATAATCAGATGCATCACACATGAGCTCAAATGGTAAGCTCCAGTTTAGGGGTTGAATGATGGGTGATGATGTCAACAATTGCTTTAATTTTTCAAAAGCCATAAGACATGAATCATTAAAGATAAAAGGTGCATCCTTAGCAAGTAAATTACATAAGGGTCTAGAAACTTTGCTAAAATCTTTAATGAAACGTCTATAAAAATCAGCATGCCCAAGGAAAGATCTTACTTCTCTGACTATTTTGGGTGGAAGAAGATTAGAAATGAGATCCACCTTGGCTTTGTCAACCTCAATACCTTTGCTTGAAATGATGTGACCGAGAACAATACCTTGTGTTACCATAAAATGACACTTCTCTCAATTTAAGACCAAGTTCTTTTCGATACATCTCTATAAAACTAGTATTAGATGGTGTAAATATTGATCAAATGAATCACCAAAGACAGAAAAATCATCCATGAAGACCTCAATGAATCTTTCAACCACATCAAAAAAAATGTTCAACATGCATCGTTGAAATGTAGCAAGTGCATTACATAATCCAAATGGCATCCTCCTATATGCAAAAGTGCCAAAAGGGCAAGTGAAAGTAGTCTTCTCTTGATCTTTTGGTGCTATGGGAATTTGATTATATCCTGAGTAGCCATCTAGAAAGCAATAAAATTCATGATCTGCTAATCTATCAAGCATTTGATCGATAAATGGTAAAGGAAAATGGTCTTTATGTGTGACAGAATTCAACTTCCTATAATCAATGCATACACGCTATCTTGTAGTTACTTTAGTTGGTATCAATTCATTATCGACATTCGTAACTACAGTGACTCCTGATTTTTTTGGGACAACTTGTACAAGACTGACCCATGAACTATTAGAAATTGGATAAATGATACCTGCATCTAATAGCTTAAGGACTTTAGTTCTAACTACTTCTTTCATATTAGGATTTAACCGACGTTGCATTTCCCTAGTAGATTTAGCATTTTCATCAAGATGAATGTAATGCATGCAGTCTACTAGATTTATACCTTTTATGTCTGTTATGGTCCATCCTAATGCTCCTTTATGCTCTTTTAAAACATCCAACAACTTACTTTTTTGTTCGTCATTGAGGGATGATGAGATGATTACCGGCAGAATACTTTCTTCCCTCAAAAATGCATATTCTAGAGTGTTGGGCAATGGTTTAAGCTCGAGTTTCGGTGGTGATTCTAATTATGGGATGAGTTTCTTCTCTGATGGTGCTAATTGTTCAACTCTTGACTTCCATTTATTAGTGTCCATAGATGATGCTGAGTCAAGTAGGGCGTTGACCTCATCGACCGATCTGTCAATATCAAAATCCAAACCAAAGTGAGTTAAACATGTTTGTAAAGGATCATCACTAAGGTTTGAAACAAAAGTGTCATCAACTAATGCTTCAATTAAATCCATATCAACATTTCCATCATCTGTATTGTGAGGTTGTTTGGCAATGTTGAAGATGTTCAACTCCATAGTCATGTTGCCAAAGGACAACTGCATATTTCTAGTCCTGCATTGAATGTGGGCATCTGCAGTTGCCAAGAAAGGTCGGCCTAGAATAATGGAGATGTGCTTCCTTGAATCCTGTATTGGTTGAGTGTCAATTACAATGAAATCAACAGGAAAATAAAACTTGTCTACCTGGATAAGCACGTCCTCCACAATACCACGAGGTATTTTCGTAGACCGATCTGTAAGTTGTAACACCACTGGAGTTGGGTGTAATTCTCCAAGTCTAAGTTTCACGAAAACAAAGTAAGGTAACAAATTTACACTAGCTCATAAATCCAACAAAGCATTCTCAATTGTGTAGTTCCCTATGCTACATGAGATAGTGGGGGAGCCTGAGTCTTTGCATTTTAAAGGAATTTTATGTTGGAGTATAGAACTAACGTTTTCTGTTAAAAATGCCTTTTTTGAACATGTATGTTTCTCTTTTTAGTACACAGATCTTTAAGAAACTTGGCATAAAATGGAACTTGTTTAATAGCATCAAGCAATGGGATGTTAACACTTACTTGTTTGAAGATTTCGAGAATCTCACCTGTAGATTTTCCCTTCTTTCCTGTAGCTAACCTCTGAGGAAATGGAGATTTGGAAACATATTCTTGTGGGTTGGTTTCTTCTTTCTCCTCCGGTGATGAGTCCTCAGCATGCACAGGTACAATTTGATTTTCTTTCGTCACCGGCATCTCCACTTTGTTGTCGACTTCTTTTCTTTTTCGTAAGGTCATGACGGCTTTGACCTCTCCATGCTGCTGTGGAGAACTGGTACTTACTTCATGCACTCCTTTAGGGTTAGGCACTGGTTGACTTGGAAATTTACCTTTCTCAATAGTCATTGCCAAGGTCTGAACTGAAGAAGCAAGTTTTCCCACAATCTTCTCGAGGCTTGAAACTGATTGGGCTTGTGAGTTGAAGCCCGCTCTCAATTCATTTCGCAATCCATCAATGGTACGGTTCTGTTGCTCAATCGTGGAGTGAGTAACATTCCTAAAATTCTGGAATGCATCCTCCCATGGTCTGGGTTGAGAGTAGTTCTGGTTCTGATTGAATGGTCTAAATGGGGGCTGAAAGGCTTGAGAATTTTGAGAAATTGGTTGCATTGGTGGAGTTGGAGTTGCAGGTCCATTCTGTTGGAATCCTTGAGACCATGAAAAATTGGGGTGGTCTCTCCATCCAGGGTTATATATGTTGGAGTATGGGTTGTAATTCGATGGTTTTCTCATTACACCTATGGCATTAGCTTGATCTGGATATGAGTCAAGGTCATATGGCTCTGTTGATTTAACAGTCAATAACGATGCTATTTGTCGAGAAAGACCTTCAACCATCTCCTTGACTTCTTTGATTCCTGAAGTTGACTCGCCAATTTGAACCTCATTTATTTCCTTAATCCTTCTAGTACTCCTGAGTGATCGACTCCATTGTTGGGAATTATCCGCTTGTTGCTGAAAGAATTCCCAAATTTCTGATGCACTTTTTGACATTAGCTCTCCTCCACTTGTTGCCATTAGTCATTCTTGCACATCCGGCAATAATCCCTCCAAAAAGTATTGGCATTGGTGCCATTTCTCGTACCTATGATGTGGACACTTCAATACTATTATCTTTTAAAGAAAATGGGAATAATCTGAGTTTTACATCATCATCTGAAAAATTTTCATATTTAAATGTTCGACAAAGAGCATGAAAATCATTCAGATGATTATATGGGTCCTCATTTTCTAAGCCATAAAATGTGGGGTGACAATTTAGCACACTAGGTTTTAATTCAAAACTCCTAGCAGCTACATTTGAGTATCGTATGCATGATGTGCTCAAATTGGCTAAAGGACTGAAGTAGTCCTTAAATGGCCTCTCATGTGGTGCTTGTAAATCCATTTTGTTTTTAATGTTTTTGTGTGTGCGAAGTGTTTTCTCAAGTTCAATGTCTATAGGTTCAAGATTAGGTAATAATAACCTACGATCATGCATGCAAAGAGCAAATAAAAAAAAATAAAGATGGGAACAAAACAAATAAAAGTAAAGAAGATGGAGAAATTACGATTCTAATCTTATGGCGTTATTACAACCTTACG
The DNA here is from genome assembly GCA_029633175.1 of Citrus glauca. NCBI lineage: Eukaryota > Viridiplantae > Streptophyta > Magnoliopsida > Sapindales > Rutaceae > Citrus > Citrus glauca. The sequence continues at coordinate 9,305,493 of JAQOOD010000001.1, forward strand.
ATAAAAATACAAAAAAAACACGTGAAATAAATTAACTAAAAAAATTAATAATATAAATAAAAATTACAAAGAAAAAAATAACTTGAAATTAAATTACAGAATTTTAAATAGAGAAAAAGAAAAGAAATACTAACCTCTAAAGATATGTTCACTTTTTTTTCTTTTTTTTAATAATAAGAAAATACAAGAAAACAAGTAAATGGAAATATTCACAAAAATTAATTCTATGAATTAAAATTACTTACCTCCTCGACACCGGCGCCAAAAACTTATTGTGCAAATTTTATTGAACTCGCAAGTGCACGAATCTATTGTAGTATAAATTAATGGTGACAAGTGTCGATCCCACAAGAAGGTGGATTTTAATTATATATAGAATTAATTTTGTAAATGGGTGATTGGATTTGTGGTGGAAATAATTTGAAATATGCTAAAACTTAAATTAAAATGGCAAGAATAAATTCTAAAAGTGGAATTAAAATGGTAGGAATAAATTGAAGAGAAAACTATTAAATTGACGTACTTGGGTATCTGGATCCGTATCAACATGCATCATGGGATAAATATTCCTTATTAATACCAATTAAATCATGAATGGGGAATCCACACCTCATGAACCACGCTCTAATAAATATGGTGCTAAGAGCTTATCGTGTCAAATAATAATAATCTTATACTAGGGAGCCGGTGAAACCAGGGCGGTACTAGACAAGATTAGTATTATTTGTCAACGAGAAGTTAAAACAAACACAAAAACTAGAGGGGAAGAGAAAATAAATTTACCAAATCAAGCCCATGACACATGTTGAGACTTCACCTTCAACCCAAGCTTGAAAGAAAATTAGTCACTCGTAGTTGAATTAGGGGCAAAATAAAAATTTATTAAAATATGTAGAAAATACAAGATGGAGAGAGAATTACAGAAAATGGATCCCAAAAATGGATTCAGAGGTGCCAAATTAGGGAGGGAGGCCCCCTTTTTATAGATACATCGAGTAAATTATATCCACCGGATTAAAAATAATTTGGACGCTCAGGATTTCGCCACGTCATCAGTCAACAGTAAATTCAACAGTACGCGTGAACAGTACGCGGTTTGCACAATAGCACGGTTTACACACGGTTTGAACAGTAACGCGATTTGCACAGTAATAATCCCATGTGTTACATATACCGTATGTGCATTTTTTGGTCCACTAATATGCTGCCACGTCACCATAAACAATACATGAGAATTTTAGTCCAACAGGATCTTGACACGTCATCAGTCAATGCCACGTCATCGGTCAATACCACGTCATCGATCCGTACATGTTAACAGTGTCATTTTTCCTTTTATACTCCTCTTAAGGTTTTCGACCGTCCTGAGTTAAAAAATGATGTCCGTTTTGCCATTTGATCTCTCGTTTATTGTGAAATGATTATGATGCCGCTAAAATACATAAAATACTTAATTAAAATAAAACACACATAATTAAATTACAAGAGACTTAAACACATAAAAGTAAGGGTTTTTAGTAAGACTTGATATGTAAAATAATGATTTTCTCCTTTATAAATATGCATTTTCTAACACTCAATAGACAGCTTGTTAAAGGGAAGACTAATCATAACAAAAGATCTTTTTGGCTCTGGCAGATTGATAAGGAATTAAAGGTTGTTTTTTATGATCTGGCTTCATTTATAAAGTTGACAATGCAAGCCGAGTATGATGATGATTTTGTTGCTTATATGAATGATGTTGAGAGAATAATGAATGATTATTCAAAGATTCTTGACCAAATTGATACATGGGTTCGTGGGAAATTATTCAAGAGAAAATTGGCTGTAGATGCTGAAGAAATTGCGAAGGTAGTTAGTGACTTGAATAGAATACCAGCTTCTTGACTTTGAATAAATCCTGAAAAAAGATAGAAGACAGTTTAAGAAGAGTGTATTTTTGGACAGAATGATTCAATTGATGTAATTACTAATGCCTTGATGAAAAAGCTACCTAAAGCCGAAGACAGATTATTAAGGCGACTATTAGGGCTTGTGAAGATGGCTGGTGAATCAAATTAGTTCTCCAGTAACGACAGCATTTGAGGCTTGAGAAGCTTTATAAAGTCATGTGATACTCATTTGTATGTAACAAAAAACCGACTTTACAAGATGATGTGTTAATCGTGCGTGTTTGTCAGTGGCTTAAGTAACCACGTGAGGAAGCATGTGCTGAAACTTGAATTCAGTTAGTTAAGTTTGTTAACTACATGTCAACAAATTGTACAATCTAGAAAGAAGCCTGCTATTGAAACGAAGTATAAATTAAGGCTAAGTTTTGAGTGCTAGTTGGGCATGATTCTGAAGTCCTGTAGAAAGAGATTTGAGAGAGAGAAAGTTTCATCTCATTCTTGTTCTCTGTAAAATCTAGTATAAGGCTCTATAAGTGTCTCCATTGTTGAATCAATAAAACTCATCTAAAGGCTTCTCATGTGGATGTATGCTGAGCATTCTGTGCACACTTGAACCATGTAAATGTTTGACATCCTGTTGATATTGTTTTTTGTTCTTGTTTATTATTGTTTCTTGATTAATTCTTGTTTGTTGCATTGAGTGTGATATGATCTATTCAATCTTGTATTTGTGCAACTTGAATTAATTTAATCGAAGAAATCTTGGGCAGTGATCAACCTTGTTTAGTTCAAGAATAAGCTGATTACCACAAGGTTTTTTCTCTTCGCCGGACCCAATTGTTCTAAAAAGGCAGAGCTTGAACTAAGCATTTTGTTGGTTCACTTGCTACAATGGTGAGAAATAGGTCTTGTGTGTTACTTTTGGACAAGATAGGGAAGACTAATTCCTCTGTTATTGATTTTTTTTGTTAAGATTATGATAAGTTCATATCTTGAGGCAAAGGACATAGAAGGAATAAATGTCGCCATTGATATTACAAACACTTTGATTATTATGCCATCGAACTTGAAAGATGAATAAGTGTATGAAGTGATGCTTATTGCATCGTTTGGGTGAGTTAATCAAGTGACAAGAAGGTTATTTAAGGCTGACTTGCTCAACTTGTTGGATAAATCGATAGTGGTTGATTTGGTTGTTCCTTATTGGATTCTACTCGGCTTTTTGTCGAGAGAATGGGTGTGTGCTGAAATAAAGAGAAGGAATAATAAAGCAACTGTGATTGTGTGTTCTTCAACTATAGCATTAGTTCATGTTGCACCAAATGCTGCAAGCAAGTATGGTGAAAACGGACATGGATTGAAGAGATGGGTGGATCAGAGAGTAGCATTTCCTATGATGTCAAAGATGATTGTTGAACATGATGGAGTTGCGGAAAACATCACAGTTTTACATGGGCTTTATAGAAGAGATAGAAGAGCTGACATCTAATTTGAAGTGCAACTGATAAAGTCAAATGTAATATGCATGCTGCTTTCTTGATGTTGTTGATTGAACCAAGGTACGTTTGGGTCAGCTGCACTATGGCAATATGTAGTCTTTTAATTATAGCTAGAAAAGTTAAGAATATAGTTGCTGATTTTCATTCAATTCTTCATTTTTTTAAAAATTATTTTTAGTTTGCAGGTGCCTTGCAACTTAAAGAAGCATATTTGATAAAGAAACTTAACATCGTGAAACAAATTATTCATTACATGAAATCAACAATGTATCACCCACCAAATATTCATTAGTTCTCTTGAGAGACTTAAAAATGATTTTGAAAATCTAAAAGTTAATGCTAGTGTTTGGTAAAAAAAAAAATCAAAGTCACTATTGAATCTCAATTGAAGATAGCCAATCAAGAAAACCCAAGACCTTTTAAACTCTGTGATATTTGATAAAGAAATTGAAAATAACCACACAAAAATGAAAACAAATGAGAATCAGCAAGCAAGAAACAACAGTTTATAGTGATTCGGCCGGGAGATAGCCTACATCCATTGAAGAATAGAGCAACAGTCTTTATTTAATCACCAAGATCAGGATACAAGTTTAAAGACGACATTACAAGCTTTTCACACCCTAATTTCCCTTTTCTTAAGACTATATATACCCACCAAAGAGAGTTCAGAAAGTTCCCTTATTAGTGAACTGCATTCTGGTTTTGTTATCAGCACCCATAATTTTCCCACTCTTGTAACAGAACATAACAGCCTCCTTAGACACCTGTTTCTATCACGTTAATGACAAGCCCAAAACAATGACTTTAACCAGCCATATAGATAAGTGAAAGCACGTGATGACCACGTGCTCTACTTATTTAGATATAGATGACACAACATCATTGTCATACGAGCTAATTAGAACATCAATTGACAATTCATATACCATTACAACTTCGAACTAACAAAACGTATGAATTTTTGGAAACTAGTTTCAGAGCTCACACTTCAACAATCATTTTTGTCAAAATCAGTCACTTCTACAGCTGATTTTGAAAAGAAGAAAATGATTAACTTTTATATTCTAATTTCGAGAATTAATTTTATCCTTTAATATAATTCTATAAATTCTTTAAAATTATCCTTATTAAATTTGGAAACAAAATCAGTATTTTAATAATTTTTTATTATAATTCATTAACATAAATTTATTAATATCAATTTATTGGTAGAATTATTATTAAATTTGTTTCATTATATTAAATTTAATTATCAATTTTTTTAAGATAAAAAAACCAATATATTACAAATTTTATTTTAGTAAAAATTATTATAATATACAATTAAAATATTATATGTACGTATTTTTATACGTATAAATAAATCTTATCTTACATTATATATATTTTTAGTCATTTGTTTTCTCTCAACAGTTTAACAGTAAAATTTACCAAATATTCATGAGTGCTTTAAAAACTCACAGTACTTCTGAAAACAAAATTTACTAAACACTTAATTGATTCTTTTCACAATTGATTAATTTTACAATACAACTAATAACTGTTATTTTAAAACCCATATCATTTCCAAACTGGCCCTTAGCCACTGATTAGCCAATAACCCAATACAGATCTGTGGCTTTAGACAGCTTTAGCCATTAATCCAACCAGATTTGTGGCTCCAGACAGTTATTAATGTTAATTTATCTTCGTGACGTGTTGAAAATGAAAGCTTTGTTTTTAAGCAGAATCATAGGTCTGTTCTCATTGATAACTACAAGTAATTTAATGGAATAACCGTTGTAAAACTGTAATGATAGGAGGACGGTATCGAAGGAGGTTTTCCAATTGAATTGGAAATGCTTTAATTATAACGTTAAATTAATAATTAAAGAGCTGATACGAAACAAATTAAGAGTGCTAGCTGGAATGTTCTGTCAGTGCGCGAGTGGCCCAACAATGCACACGAAGCAAATAGAAACGTCCAATTTGAATACTATTTGAGTCACAAAACAAAGCAATGGAATTATCCTTTTAAGGAATAACCGAATGAGAACAATTCCTTGTGTGACAGGAACTTGAGCCTCTCTGCCGTCGCATTTATAGCATAAACGATGCCAGATAACGAATATTGAGTCGCAAAATGTCCAACATTCCTTTTTCAAAAGCAACTTTTTTTTTTTTCCATCTGAAATGGTTAAAATCTGCTTATAGATTTGAATTTGGGGTTTACGAACTAGCTCCAAAATCTACTCTCATTAACAACAGTGGAGTGAAATCTACTCTTACCTAAATTAAACATGAACAAAATTATACAAAATGATGTACTAGAATGAAGAGAATATGCCCATCCATCATATGATAGCAGTTCCACTTGTACGGTGGCACGGTGCCATCATTGTGCTTGTTTATGGTTTAAAGAAGAATATAAACTGACTATACTTTTCTATTTGGATGCTGTAATTACTTAAGTGGGTTCACCATGTCCATGTGTAATGCAATTGCATTTGTCCAAATGGCTAAATCTTTGATCTTCAACTTTTTGCTTCTACTTGTCCTGCAGGATGCTATTCCCTCCAATATTGAACTCCTTTTTCTGCAGACCATGCATCTGATTGCGGGTTTTATACACACACACACACTCAACTATGCAAGCCGAGGTCCCTCATGGTGTTCTGCAACAACAAAAATGATGGCAGCAGCACTTTTGAATGGGTCGCGATGCTCATCAGGTTTTCGTTGCCAGAATTTTGCTAAGGAACCTACAACTTCACTGCCAAAAACCCGCCCTTTCCCAATGCTGTTAAAGGGTGAGTAATTTCAAAGCTATGTAACCATTTTATTGTATCTTAGTTATCCAACTTACCATTTTATTGTATTTTAGTTATCTAACTTATTCGATGTGTTCTACAGCTTTCTCGTCTAAGGGATTATCAACGTCCACTAGTGCAAAACTGAAATCCTCATTGATGCCATCTCTTTTGGGGGTTGGATCCGTGATCAAGAAAAAAGGAATTAAAGTTCTGTCACCGGACATAACGGCACCAATTTTTGCCCGGAATTTCTTGATGCATTTGATGATGAATATGATGGTGTCATTATTAATCCGGAAAACTTACCCTCGAGTGCAAATGCTTTTGTATCAGCACTTCGAGCGTCTCTATCCAATTGGAAGTTGAAGGTTTGAAGCATGAACAAACACACATTGATTTACGCGATTCTAAAATTATCAGATCATCTCATACATGCATTGATTGTTTAGTGCTGTTATATAGCAAAACAAGCCTGGCTTTAGTATAATGCAGGATTCTCTTTCATCAGCCCACTTATATAAATGAGACCCCATAGAGTTCACCCTTTGCTGAAGTGCATTGAGAATTGACGTGTGAACTTCTATGACATGCAGGGGAAGAAAGGAGTGTGGCTCAAGATACTATCCGAGCAAGCTGATCTTGTTCCAATTGCTATTCAGGTGTGTTAAATTTGTGCAACAACAGAGAGAATATCTAATCATCAATCTTTCATCACGTCACAAACTAATTGCATTGTTATATTTCAACTTCTCTGTTTCTTTTGTTTTCAGGAAGGTTTTAGCTACCACCATGCTGAACCAGGATATGCTCTGTTAACTTACTGGATCCCTGTGGAGCCATGCATGCTTCCTGGTAGCCCTTCACATCAAATTGGCGTAGGCGGATTCGTGATGAACGATAAAAGAGAGGTTCAGTTAACTTCTTGTTTTCCCTTTTCTCTTCGCCGCACATTATAACCTATCCTTTGATATTGAAAATTTTTACAACATTTAATTAGGTCCTTGTGGTGAAAGAAAAATGCCCTCCTAGTTGCTCTGGAGTGTGGAAGATTCCTACTGGTTACATCAATAAGGTGATGATGCCTTTCCCCTTATAGTGTCAATTCTTTTGTCCTGTTTCCCGAAATGATTGATTCACAAAAGAGTTATATAACAAAATGTGCTTGTTTCGATTCATCTCAGTCTGAAGATTTATTCTCTGGAGCTGTAAGGGAAGTGAAAGAAGAAACTGGTGTAATGACAATAAAATTATCAATTTCCTGAAATTGCTAATTACAATTCTTTTAACCTGTCCTTGCTTTTGCAGGTTGACACAATTTTCCTGGAAATGGTTGCTTTCAGGTAGAGTTTTTAACTTAACAAAAATACAAGCCCCCTTTTTTTTTTTTTGTTTTTCTAGCATTATACTCATTGTGTGCGTAGACACGTTCACCTCGTGGCTTTCGAGAAGTCAGATTTACTCTTTGTGTGCATGCTGAAGCCACTGTCCTTTGAAATCACAATCGATGAGAAAGAAATACAGGCTGCAAAGGTAATCAAGATTTGCTCTTTGCTTTTGTCCGTAAGCTCATTGTTTATTTACTTCCTAGTTCCATAGCTAATCCCGTTAACTTTTTGTCTCCTGATCATCAGTGGATGCCTCTTGAGGAATTTGTTAAACAGCCATTTTATTTAGAAGATGACATGTCGAGGAAGGTCATCGACATTTGCATTAAAGCATATGATGATCGCTTTAATGGATTCATAGCCCATGAGTTGGCCTCAAAATTAGACGGAAAATTATCATGCTTATACCACAATGATTATTGATTAGGAGAAAATTTAGGGTACCAAACTTGTGTGTGGTGCACATCAGAAAATGTGCATATAATAATACTTTGTAATTTGCCTACACTATGAGAAAGACCCTGTATCTCTATTTGAATAATGCCCCAGACGAAAGACCAATGATATTCAGACCCAAAAAAATAAAAATAAAAAATTGACATTTTACCTCATGAAATTTGACCTGAGAAGTCTAAGAATGCAAGACAAGTTTTACCATCCAGAAGAAGCAAAACTGTTAAGAAATCAATCCAATAATAGACTTAGTCTCAGCCATCACAGACCTGAAAAGATGTTAATTTTCAACCATATGGAACATAGAAAATGTGCTATCGTGTTGTTTTGTATATTTGGCTACTTGGTAGAACGTTCTGCAATAGCCTAAAATAATTTTCCAAAACAGAAATATAAATTGGGGGAGGGGGGGATTGAAGGCTTTATGGCTAGCTGTATCCATTTAGAAGGACAAGTGTCATAATTTGACCCACTCAAATTCAAAATAAAAGGCTTCAGCGTAGTTGATTTTATTATTTCACAGCTTCTAGATTGAGAATGCCAGGCAATCCAGAGAGGCCTCGATCGAGTTTCCAAGAACCTCGTGTTTGTTGTTGTTTTAGAAGAAAAAAAAGAAAAGAAAATAAATTATTATTTTCGTTGTCCCAAGTCATGGAGTTTCTGTGAGCTGCGGCTGTATACAAGCCACTCTGGAAAATGACTCCATCATTCACGCACGCCGACGGTCAATCTCTAGAAAAAAGTTGACCGCTCGTCTAATTAGTATAAAAATAAAACGTATTAACTGGATGGGCCATGCCATAATAATAAATTAGATTTAATTATTTGGGGGATTAAAAAAAATATATATATATACAGCAAGTTGTTTGTATCACAGGGTCACGTGGCAGCTTTTGTTTAATGTGAATTTGCATCATTTTTAAATGAAGCAGAAGTTTATTGACTATTCTTTAATACGCTGCTGCTGCTTCTCTACGTATGGATCCACGTTGGATCCCTTGCTGTAGAATTAATCAATTTATGGCTCGTTTGGACAGTTGCGTCACATGCCAAATAAAGAGTTTAAAAGGGGGGAAAAAAATGATTCAAGGATTAAATAATTTCTTGAAAGTAACAGTCGGTGGAAGGGTGTGGTTGCTAGCCATATAAATTTTGTTGATGATTTTCTACGAACTGATGTCGCATATGTTAATTTTATTACATCTTCCTTTTGCATTTCATGCATCATATAAATGAGTTACATTTTTTCTTCAACAACGGGTCTACAATTAGAAAAAAAAAAGGAAAAATAATACACAACCCATCATATTAAGTTGCATTACTGACTCACGAGTGTTTTTCTAAAATTTAACTGTAAATTACTAAATTGGGCCTATCTCGAATTTCAGAATTTATGCCGCATATTATGATGGGTGTACTTGATCTACACTTCTGAAAATGTATTTGATGCAATAAAATCTCGATAAATTAACTGCTTGGAATTATTAATATTCGATAAATTAATAAATTATTAATCTATGAAGATATTCTTTATTTTGAAAAATATAAACATGTTTATAGTATTAATTTACCCTAATCTAGTATTTATTATGTTTTATTTGAATTATAATTAGTTGCTTTACATAGGTAGTAAAATAAGATTATTTTAGATTTTTTTAAAATTAAAGATGACGAATGAAGCTCATCTTGTGCAAAGAAACACTCAAAGTGATATTGATGTTTTTTTTTTAATTACAAAATGGCAGTACTAACTAGAATTTCGTATTGCAAAAGAAGTTAGAGATGAGATCCCAGTTGAAATCAATTACAAATGCAACAATAAGAATATATTTTGCAAATCTCATTAAGAACTATTATATGAATTTAGTTTCAAATTAGGTAATTATTAATTTCTATAGGAAGCGGGTTCTATAAGAAAATAAGAATTTTTATGAGTTTATTATCTTATGAATTTATTGTATTATTAATTTACTATATCGACCCCAGTCGAGATAGATAAAACCTATTGTATTTCATATATATATATATATATATATATATATATATATATATATATATATATATATATATTATCTTAGACTGATGCAATAAGTATTATACTCTTAATATTTTATTATTGAGGAATTACAAACTCTTTACATTTCAACTCTTACACATGTATTAACCAATAAAGTTGCAATAATAGCCTTGATAAAAAGACTATTTTTTTCGCATTCACAATAAACCATCTTAATGGTTGGCAGTATAATTAGTAGGGGTATAATTGATATTTTATCTGATAGTATTTTAAATTCAATTGTAAAATACTCTTTTTATTCATCAAAAGTTTAACATATTTATAAGTCATATTGGAATCTTTGCACATGAATAGACCGATAGCAAGTCATCATAGACCGGTGTCTCACAGAAAATTCCTCTCATATTCTTGACAAAAAAAAAATCATTTATAAGTTCTTTTATTTTTGTGAAAACCCTAAAGACGTGCCTTTTTACTGTCCGCGAGAAATAGAATCTAACATAAAAATATAACCGAAAATACTCGAATTAAACAAAAAAATATATATATAAACCAAAAACTATTTATTTTTTACTTGTTTATATAGAAAGAATTTACGTAGGCCTGAAGACAGCCAGCCACTGAAACAAGTAAAAATCTGGAAATTATATATAAATCACCCCAAAAAAAATCCTATTTTTTTTCTCACGCTTAATACTATTCTTTTCTTTTTCTTTTTCACCACTCTCACTGTGCCAAGTGTCAACGCTTTAATTTTCTGCTTCTTCTTTTTTATTAGTTATTGTTTTTATGAATTACTTTTCTCAATAATATTAATATCTTATTTACATGATCTGAAAACGAAAAATCACTACTAATAAATTGTTAATAATTTAGTGATAAAATAATAAAAATTAAAATATTAAGCGAATAAAAATAATTATCAGAAAAGTTTTTGGTGACAAAGTAATATGTAAAAAAATATTTAATGGTAAAATAATTTACGTAGCCCCTAAGATATTATTGTGAAAACATTGAAAGTATATTATTATTGTGAAAACCGCATATTTTTTACTGTCCGACAGAAACAGAATCCAACGAAAAAATGTTAACAAAACTCAAATTAAACAAAATAATAATAATAATACAAACCAAAAACTAATTATTTTTAGCAAATAATTTACGTAGCCCCCAAGACAGCCACTGTACCAAGTAAGTCGCCGTAAACAAAAAATGTTAATTAAACAGAATCTTGAAATTACATATAAGTCCCCCAAAGAAACACATCCTGTCGGACCTGTTCTGTTCTCTCTAACGCTTCGCACTTTTCTCTTCTTTCGCCACTCTCTCTGTGTCAAGTGTCAACGCTATGATTTTCCTTTTTCTCTTCATTAATTATTATTATTATTTTTCTCAATAATACCTTTTTATTTTTATTTGTGCGGTCTGAAAACCACTAACAAAAATCTGTCAAAACAAGGCATAAGCCACCCGTTTCGTTTCTTGCGTACACTTTTCGCACAAAACAGCCTTTCAAAACCAACTAAACATTTACGTAGTTGTTTCTAATTTTTAAAATTTTTTCTTTTACTTTGGTCAAAAACACTCTGGTTCTTGCTTGTTTCCTATAAATATGGATTCCTATTGTTCGTTTTCTTTTGAATGGACTCAGTAGCTCTCTCATCACCCTCACCATCACCGTCAACTTCAACTTCTTCTTTGAAATCGCGTTTCTTGCAAAAGCCTTCCCAGAACTCGAAGCAGTTGTCATCTTCGGTCTGTTTTAGTTCGAGTTCGAGTTCGTGTTCCGATTTTCGATCTCCGAAAAAAGTTATTTCGATGGCGACGGCATCCAACAATGGAAACTCACAACGAAAGATTGTGACTGGTTCTGCTGGTTATGTTCTTGAAGATGTTCCTCATTTGTCTGATTATATCCCCGATCTTCCTGTAACTTGCTTTTTCACTTCCTCCTTTTTTTTTAAGAAAAACTTTTTGTTAATATATTTTATAGACTCTCTAATTGCTTGACTTGTTGACCTGTTGATCTGTTATTTTAATATTGCCGCCTTTTTAATTTGTTTATTAATTTTTAATTTTGCAGACATATCCGAATCCGCTGCAAGACAACCCTGCATATTCTGTTGTTAAGTGAGTTTTGATTTAGCTTTGTTTGTCTCTATTGTTGCTGTTAATCAGATTTCTGTTATGTCTGCTTTTGGTTATCATATCATTCATTGGGGTCATCTCTTTTTTTTCTTTTTTTTTTCAGGCAATATTTTGTTCATGTGGATGACACGGTACCACAAAAGGTGAGCTTCAACTTCTGACTTTGTTTTCTTTCTTTTACTTCAAATTTTAGGTTAACGACTTTTGTCTTGGTTAACTTTACTAACTACATTGCTTCACTATTGAGGAGTTGGAAGGGGTCTGCATCTTCGTTATTTAATGTTACCATGATTTTTTGGTTTAGAGAGGCTGACCCGAGAATCTTTTAGCTGTTGATCTGAAATATCCTACATTGCTAGTGAGTGAGTTCTAGGACTGGTTAATAAGTTGAGGGCTCTCCTATCTAAGTAAATGCGTTGGGTTTGCAAAGCCAAAATAACGAAACTGTGACGGGCTGTGTGCCCAAAGCGAACAATATCAACTTGGTTGTTGGCCGGGGCTGTTACATGATCTCTCCCCTGTGTGTAAGTGCCCAATCATGCGTAACGGAGCTAGTTAATGCTTATGTGTCTGTATTTCTGTGAGGTAGACTGGGCCAGTAAGGATATACATGCTCTGAGACATGACATGAGATTAATTAACACAAACTGCTTACTTATATGAGATTGTTGCTATTTTTCAACTGTAGGTTGTTGTTCATAAGGATGGTCCAAGAGGGACTCACTTCCGAAGAGCTGGACCTCGTCAAAAGGTATGTGTTTATATACCCAATGTACTAGATTAGAATGGTACCTGCTTATAATTTACATATTCTTTGGGTGATTGATGTTTCTCAGGTGTATTTTGAGTCAGATGAAGTTTATGCTTGTATTGTTACATGTGGTGGCTTATGCCCTGGACTCAACACGGTGATTAGAGAGATAGTTTACAGTCTTTACTACATGTATGGAGTGAAGAGAGTGCTGGGAATTGATGTAAGTAACTCTTCCTACCCTTTTCTTCAATACTTCATGAAGTTCATTTTCCACCACTATTTCACAGACCTTCTTGGGCATTATAGGGTTAAAGGTTTCCTCCTTGAAATTGTTGTTATGCAGTGTATCTAGCACCAGTGTCATCCCCTTTTCTAAGTGTGATTTCAGGACTATTTGTAATGATTATACTCTGCTGTGCTTGTTGTTAACAAAATACATGCGCAAAACATGTACAAGTATTTACAATTTAACTTGCACAAGGAAATTATGCCTAATTGTTGCACAAATGGTGGCCCTGAAACTTTATCCTGGTTTATAACGCGAGCAAAAGCTTTTTATCATATGGAAATTCTAAAGTTTTTTGTGTTTGTTTTCATCCTCCATGAGTTGTCAAGGAAAAGTCAACTATGTTGAATAAATGGGTTGTAAATTAAAGAGAAAGTTACACCTTTCACTCCATTATTGAATATTTGCTAATTAAAGTGGTTTTTGATATGCATCATTTGGTTCTCCTCAACTGATCAGGTGATTGATTGATGTAGGGAGGATACAGGGGCTTTTATGCTAAAAATACAATTCCTCTAACACCTAAGGGTGTGAATGACATCCATAAACGTGGTGGAACTGTCCTTGGTACTTCACGAGGTGGCCATGATACCTCAAAGATTGTTGACAGCATCCAAGACCGTGGGATCAATCAGGTTTGTGGAATTTATTATTCATCGTGAAACTTTTTACAAGTGAAGAGTCACATATGCTTTCCCTCAGTTATAGAGAGACCTATGTGAGCCAAGGATTTTGATTTTCTGTTGTATGACAACTCAGGTTTACATAATTGGAGGAGATGGAACTCAGAAGGGAGCATCTGTTATATATGAGGTAACTTCCATTTTGTAGAATATTAGTAGTTGGTGAAATAAATTAAATTTGTTCCTTGCTGGTTTTCTATAGGACCTTGGTAGATATGATATTTTCCTTCCTTTCATTTGGTCTGAAGAAAGTATTAATTTCATGCTTGGAAGTAATTTGAACTGACTACATCTTATTGATGTGGGAAAATATTTTTCTTTATATGTCTGCAGGAAGTTAGAAGACGTGGTCTCAAAGTTGTGGTTGCTGGGATCCCCAAAACCATTGATAATGACATTCCGGTACCTCTCTTGACTTGTCAACAGCTAAACTGTTGCCTGCACAGGACACATCATACCTCAAATCTGTTTACTTTCTCAACTTTGTTTATTGCATGACAGGTCATTGACAGGTCCTTTGGCTTTGACACTGCTGTTGAAGAGGCTCAACGTGCTATTAATGCAGCACATGTTGAAGCCGAAAGTAGTGAGAATTGTATTGGACTTGTGAAGCTGATGGGCCGCTATAGTGGTAAGCTCCTGTTTCTTGTTGAAGACATCTTCAGTAGCACGTGCGTGCATGCATTCAGTTGCATTGAGGTCTCCTCATACCTAATGGAGAACATTTAACTGTATCTCTTTAAGAAATTAAAGGCTGCTACATCCATTTACTAAATTAGCTATGGATAACATTTTCTTCTGACTGCATTCTCCTCTGCCTTTCAGCAGTTTAAAAAGTCGGCATGACATGTCCAACTAATTCTTACGTCAACGTTACATGGGTAGATAATATAGATGGTTTATATAACTGTCGTGATTGTTCTGTTATGTTTCCTTTCCTTTTTAATCAGTGTTTTAGTTAATATCTTACCGGGACTGGTGTTGCACTTCTGCTTTTATTTTTATTTTTTTTCTTTAAGTTCAAATAAGCAAATGCCTCAATATTTTGGCTCGTATGTTGGTATCTTTTGTGAATATAGTGATAAAACTTCTTTCAACCAATTTTAAGTCTCCCATAATTTAAGAGGATTTCAAGCTGTAATATCTTTAAGAAAAGGTTTTCCCACTGAACTTCGTATATGTATAATGTTTAGTTTCATGTTTTTGCTGACTTTTTAAATTCCTGGTTGTCTTGTCGATAGAGTTTCTCTGCTACCTTTTCATTTTGAGCTAATTTTACGTAGTTCTTTCCTTTATTGAAAGCAAAATTTGATCATTTCTCATTCATGAAATCTAAACTTGATAAATTGTGCAGGGTTTATTGCAATGTATGCTACTCTTGCTAGCCGAGATGTGGACTGTTGTTTAATCCCAGAGTCGCCCTTTTATCTCGAAGGGCATGGTGGACTTTTTGAATATATTGAGACGCGACTGAAAGAAAATGCGCACATGGTTATTGTGATAGCTGAAGGTGCTGGACAGGACTTGCTTGCTGAGAGCTTTCGGTCAGCAACCCAGCAGGATGCTTCAGGAAACAAGCTCCTCCAAGATGTTGGGCTGTGGTTATCACAGAAGATCAAGGCAATTTCTCTAATTCTCTAGTTTCCCTATATTTCGCTCTGCCTTTTTTGTCAATATCAACTAAAAATCAGTTCCCTATCATCAGCATTCTGATTCTTTCTTATATTTTTGCATACCTAAGAACATGATTTTAGAATTAGAGATCTACTACGACCAAGTGAATAACTTTTGTTATAGTACAACTCAGACTTCTAAATCCATGATGGAGAGATATCTGCACATTACAGGGCAACAAACTACTTCACTATATAATTAGGAGGGTGAGTCCCAAATTTGCGACTCGAACCACTTCCCTCAACTGTTAGTACCACCCAACCAAATGGCTGGGTGGTATTCAAGAACTTGATTTTAGATTTCGCCTAACTTTTGAATTTCTTACCTGAGGGCTAATTCATACTACTGTCAAAAGACTTCAGCTTTCAAGCGGACAATGTTAAATCTTCCTTATTATTTGTCAATTTATTTTAATTTATGCAATTGAAATGTTTTCAGATAATTTTATATGTCCTGTTCTGTTTTGCAGGATCATTTTGCAAAAGAAAAGAAGATGCCCATCAACCTTAAATATATAGGTTGCTACTTTATACTTACTCTGTGTTCACAACACATTTAACTCATGGAAGCTTATTTTCTAGTGTGTTTATGCATTGCATATTTTCTGGCAGATCCTACATACATGATCCGTGCAGTTCCAAGCAATGCATCCGATAATGTGTACTGCACGCTTCTTGCTCAAAGTTGTGTACATGGAGCAATGGCTGGGTACACTGGTTATACATCCGGTCTTGTCAATGGCAGACAAACTTACATACCCTTCTATGTGAGTTCACACTCTACATAAAACATATCTGTTGCTTTTTCAGAAGAATTAGGACTTAAATTTCAAAGTATGATCTGTCCCTTGCTTCATCTCCTATTCCTCTGGCACCTTTTCTGTCCTTTAACCTTCCTTATATTTTTAAGCAAACATTTCTTCTCTTCCTTTGATTGATTGCTGAATTGTTGGTATGCACTATGCAGCGAATAATTGAGAAACAGCACCATGTTGTGATTACCGATAGGATGTGGGCGAGGCTCCTGTCTTCAACAAATCAGCCAAGCTTTATGAACCCTAAAGATGTCATTGAAGACAAGAAAGAGGAAGAACTACTAACCCAGATTGACAATGAAGACAAGAAAGAGGAAGAACTACCAACCAAGATACCGGACATTTCTACTGAAGACAATTTGGTGAAGAAAGAGATAGCTGCCTAGGAAGAACTACCAACCAAGGTATCACAAAACTTATGTACATGAGTATTATCATTGTTTAGCCTACGTTTAGCGCAGCCTCAGGCCTCCGGATGTTGCTGCAACGCCCATGGCTGATTGATTCGGTTGTTTTTCTTCAGTTCTAATACGACGCATGAGAAAAATTTAGCTCTTTTATCTCATATTATGCACTGGGATGGTGTATAATTATGATGAGAGACTCGGTTAATAATACTAAGTTCGCATATATTGTCCTCCGTGAAATCCCATCCTGAGAAATGAGAGATTCTTGCAGCATATAAATGAAGAAAATATCCCACTTAAATAAGTCGATCGAAATACGTTTAATGTAGAAACGAATAGTATTAACGGCTTCTCGAAGAAGCTGGACGTAAAAAGGATGACCAAGAAAAAACTTCGACATGATTTAGCCATTAAGGGCATTTGCGATTCGAGTCTGGTAACCGTTAATTCAAATACTTCCCAGTGTTCAGAGTCTTTGCCGTTAGTGAGCAGCGCATAAATGTATTACAATTTGCTATCGCTATCTCTTGGAAAAGCATGCTTAGTATTAGCGGTGATTTGAGTTACAAGTGATAACAGGGATAAAATTTGGTGTTTAATGGATGAGATTTGTTAATCTCAATTCAGACCTTGAAAATTTAAGTTGAATCATATCAAACTAATAGCAATTGTAATGGTAGATAATTTTATTAATAATCCATCGAAGCCATATGGTGTATAATATATAATATATAATATATACATGAGATTTAGAGGTCAAATTCTGCTCATATGGTGTATAATATATAAAGTAGCAAAAAAAGGAATAATCCATCGAAGCCATCTTCCGACGACAATTGAGCCATGACCTCAAACGTCAATAATTACTTGCCAACACCAGTAATCAATTTATCCAGATACTATTTTATTTCTGTACCTACATTTGAATGGATTATGATTCTCTCATTATCTAATCTCTTCTTGTACAAAAATATAAATGGGTGATTACTAGTTAATAAATAAAGAAAATAAAAAAGTTAAATTCTATCCGTACACTATCACTTAAATACATATAGCACAAGATCGTTAAAAACTCATGAGAGTTAAGATCAAATGAGGATCTTTATCCGATTTGAATTACTTTTTTTTTTTACCGGATAAAAGTCGCATAACTCAAGCATTTTTGTACATTATATTTTGAAAATTTCTAGGTCTAAACCTTCTTAAACCCTCTTACCCCAAAATAAGAAATTTGATCCATTACGTCAAAGATAGTCATGTTAAATGACTACTAAATTTTTAAAATAATAACAACTTATCTAAATTACACCTTTCGAGGTTTAAAAAAAAAATTGCACCTTTAAAGCTAAAACAAATACATCTAATTCTACCCTAGATAACTGGCAGAAAAGTAAGGTCATTTAAAACAGGTAATTTAAAACTATCAAACTATTTATTAAATCTATGGGATATTATTATTTTCCCACCAAAGGTATTCTGACACATCATATCAATACTACAGTTTGGTAAAACCATCAGTTTACCACCAAACATTTAAACTGTTAGCATTTTCTCACCATTCTATTAAAAAGCAGTTACAGAAAATTCATAAAAGGTTAATTTTACCCCTGAAGCGTAAAAAACGATTTTGCCCTTAAGAAGGAAGAGCAACAAATGATGATTTAATTACAAAATTTATAAAAGGTTAATTACATGATTTTTTAAAAGGTCAATTTTACAAAATTCATAAAGGATAATTTTTGCCCGTTAAGAAAAAAGAACAATAAATGATGATTTAATTACAAAATTAGAGCAACAAATGATGATTTAATTACAAAATTCATAAAAGGTTAATTATATGGTTTTTTTAAAAGGTCAATTTTACAAAATTCATAAAGGGTAATTTTTGCCCTTTAAGAAGGAAGAACAATAAATGATGATTTAATTATAAAATTCATAAAAGGTTAATTACATGGTCTTTTACACTCCAGGGGTAAAATTGACCTTTTATGAATTTTCTGTTACATATTAACTGAGTTTTAACAGAATGGTGAGAAAATGCTAACAGTTTAAACGTTTGGTGGTAAACTGATGGTTTTACCAAACCATGGTACTGACATGATGTGTCAGAATACCTTTGGTGGGAAAATGATAATATCCCTAAATCTATTTGCTATATAAACTCAGCTTTAAAATTTGAAATTGAAAGTTTAAGTTTTACTTAATTAATCCATCTAAATTCTTAATATACCCTTAGATTTATTAAACCGAAAATTAAAATGTTGTTCAAATAGTTTACAACAAACATAAACAATACTTTTAGTTATTTACTGTGGAGCAAAAATTTAAAGCATGAAATTAAATTACTGAAAGTATGTTTAAAAAATATTTTTTATAAAATATTAATATACAATCTAATTGATTTTTTTTAATGAAAAAATTATGTGTTTATTTTTTAACGTTAGTGTTGACGTGTGCATTTTAATTGTACTAAGGTTTCTTAATTTATTCTTGTCAATTGACTTTTAAAATCTCTAAATCAATTTTGAGTACTATTTTCCACTTTAATCTCAAATCTTTCAATCACATCAACGATATTTAAAAATCCTTAAGAGGCATTTGTCACGAATTTTTATTTTATTTTGTTTATGTTTTAAATTTACTTATGGCTCATATTGGGTTTTGTTAATGTTAGTTTGGTACATATCAATATTGCATAGAAACTTTTTGCCAAATTAATTTTGAACACGTTAAAATAAACAATTAATAATCAAAATGTTTAGTTGTAGTAAACTATCCATTCATAGTTTTTATTAAGTATTTGATATCCAAACAAATGACTTTTTATATGACTTTTTTGGACGAACAATTTTTGAACTCCTAAAAATTAATAATAAAAATTTTTAGATTCATTCTACTCTACATTTTGAATTTAGATTTAGTATTGAGCTAATCTATACTTAATTTTCATAATTTTCTATCACATGTATACATATTATGTGAAACCTCTATAAAGTAATATTATTGGGATCGGGAAAAATATTATTGTTGGGACCGAGAAAAATACTATTTTAGTGAGGTTCTGTATTTATGGATAAATTAATAATTTATTAATTTATGAAGAGTTTTCTTGTACATGCATTATTCTTTTCACTAAGATTCATTAATGAGTTATAAATACATGTACAAAGAAGCCAAAAACTTAATGTGAATATATTTTAATTTTCATGTATTTACAAATGACATTAGTACATTAATGTAGTACATTGTACATAGTACAGAGAACATACAACACAAACTCTATAAATACATAATCTATTATTTTAATTTTAGACTCAAATCATTAAAATCATGCCTTCTCATTTGAAAGGAGTAAAAAAGATCTACATTGACTGATGAAATGAGGAAGGCATTGTGCAAATATAAAAATGAGATGTAAGTTATCAAGAAAAATAATCCTTCATAATATGAATTTTATATGTTGGTTATTATTAATATTTGATCAATTATCAATTTATCTATTCGTTGGGCCCTAAAGGATTCGAAAAAAAAATTATTATCTTATCCATGTAGCGAAATTATTATTTTGGTACATTGTCCCAAGTTGGGATAGAAAAAATTTATTTTTTAATCAAGATTATTAATGTATCGACATTTATTTATTAAGATTTTATTGTAGTAATATACGATTAATATTTAGTTAGTTTTATATTTTTATTTATTAACTATCAATGGTAAAATTAATAAAAATGTCAGCTCAATATTGAATCTAAAAACGTATATTTTAGTAGGAGTGTTCAAAATTCAATCCGATTTGTTCAATCTGTTTGATCTATAGAAATCTAAACTATAAAAATCTGATCCGTTGATTAGTGGATTGAATTGAAAATTTAAAAATCTGCAGTTAGTGGGTTGGATATGAATTTACTTCTATAAATCCATAAAAATCCGCGAATTCACAAAAAATAAAAAATATTTATTTAATAAAAAAATAAACTTGTAAATATGACATTATACTTACTAATAAATAAATAAATAAAAATACAGTTACATTAACACCATTATTATATCTTATTCAATAACAATATAAAATAAAAATAATTAAATAAAAAATACAGCTTCCTAAGTAGTTAATTTTCATGTATTGATCTAAATAACTGAGATTTTTTTCTTTTTAGTTTGTTATATTTTGAAACTTTGAATGTATTTTCTAGCTTTATTTAAAAAATTAATTTATTTAAATCTTATTTAATTTTAAATTTGATCAGTAATAAATCATTTTTATCTATATTTTTTTATTTAGTTAGTTTGTGGGTAGGATATCATTAAATTTTTTCAACCTGCAAACCAATTCGTAAAATGGTGGATTTGATATAAATTGAGTCAAATTTGTATCCGATCCGTTGTATATAGATTGAATTTCACCAATACGTGGATTGGATTTGATTAAAAATTTATAATCTATAAAATCGTGGATGGAATATGCATTGATGTTTAATCCGTAAACTGTAATCTGCAAACGTCCCTATATTTTAATGTCTAAAATTATAATTTTTATTGAATATTTAAATAATTAAAAACTTAATTTTAAAAATGAAATTGAGTAATTTATTAGATTCGAATAATCCCATCGCCAATTCAATGATTTTAAAGAAAAGAAAAATTAAAAACTAAGGTAACCGCTGAAGTCGGGTGCGCACAAGAAAGGCAGGCTTAATTAATTAGTCGTTGTTATGTACTTGTGAAGGAAGAGAGGTTGGACGAAAGATGGGGATCAGATTCATATTGATGGTGAACAAACAAGGGCAGACTCGTCTTGCCCAGTACTACGAATGGCTCACTCTCGAAGAACGTCGCGCCCTTGAGGGCGAAATTGTTCGCAAATGCCTTGCCCGCACCGAACAACAGGTCCCTTTTTCTGATTTCTTGTATTTGATTCGACAATTAGGCGTACTGCTATTGTATTGAATATGATTTTCTTGCCGCTTTTTGCTCTGTGATAAATAACAACAGTGTTCTTTTGTTGAGCATCGCAACTACAAAATTGTTTACAGGCGCTATGCGTCTCTGTTTTTCTTGGTTGGGGTCGACAATGATGAAGTAAGTCTTCTTCTACTTCCTTTACCTTTGAATTGAATTTCAATTGAAAGACTAATGACAAATTAATGGTTCTTTGTGATTGCCGTGGAATGAGATCTGCCAAATAAATGGTTGTCTGAAGCATGTTTAATTCTTTTTTCTTGTTCGTGTTGCAGAATGAGCTTGCTATATTGGAGTTCATACACTTGTTAGTCGAAACCATGGACCGTCACTTTGGCAATGTGGTAAGTTCTCTCCTCATAGAATGAATAATTTTCTGACTCATCTTGAAAATATTGAGCTTGTTGATTTTGTTTAAAATTTTTGGAGTGTTGATTTAGTTCCTGGTTTTGCTTAATATGTACTGTAGTGTGAGCTAGACATCATGTTCCATTTGGAGAAAGCCCATTTTATGTTGGAGGAAATGGTCATGAATGGTTGTATTGTGGAGACAAGCAAATCAAACATTCTGTCACCGATACAACTGATGGAGAAAATGTCTTGAAATAATTACAATTGCTCTAGGGTTTCGTGCGGGATTCATTACAGGTTTGCCTCTTGTTTATGTTGGTTCCTATTGTACAATTAAGTTTAAACATCATGAAAATCTTGTAGCTTTTGTTATAAATGAAAATTTTTTACTATCTGATTGTATTGATTCATTGATGGATTGGTTTAAGTTGTGAATCATTTATTTGGGTTCTTTAGAACGGGACGTCTATGAGACTGTACAAACATTATCTGAATTTATGCCGTGCTTAATGATTGTGTTGAGGGTATGGTTTCTGGCCAGTATCAATGATGTCTTTTATGTCTTCTGACAAGGATATCTTTACTCCTAACCTGTTGGATGAAACTACCTGAATTTCTTGTTTTATGATTTCAATGTATATTTTAGCCACCTGATCCTAGCAACGTTTCTGAGGCACTTTAACATTTTAAACCCTTGTGTTGAGATGCCAGACTGTGACTTTTAATATCTGTAATGTTGCAACTATGCTTTCTATTCTAACACTATTAGCTATAAAGTCTGAGATTTGATATAGATTTGTTGAATTTTCCTTTATATGATTTTGAAACTGTTTATCGCATTGTACCACACTTGGTTATATTACCGAGTTGCATTTTTCAGCAATAGTTGGAAAATGCTTGGGTGGATAAAAGAAGAAAATCTAAATTCAACATGCAGCTCATTGTCTTTTTACCAATTAATAGATCACAGAATTATTAGCCAAAGAATTAGAGTTTAGGTTTGAACTTGAACTACACAAACTTGAGGTAGCTGTAAAAATCATTGATTGTATTACTGTGCAATTATAACTTATCCTACCAATGTGTTCTCCCAAAAAACAAGTATAGATCATAGTTTGATGGCCTTGTGTTCTTCACATCTTCCCCCAAGCTTTCATTTGTTCGGAATTTATCAGATTATTTTCGTGCAAAAAGCTGTGTGACAAGATCAAGTTAAATAATTTGCATTACAAAGATATGTCCATAGATTTACGTCTATCTAGTATTGTTAATTCTCGGCTCTAGAACAATGTGTAGACCCACATTCTCACGCAGTTGAGATTCCCTAAAAAAATTGTTAACAAATCTTATATCACTTGTTCTAAGAATAGCTGTGGTACGCTAATAACCTAAAGGACCCAAACTGTTACTTATGTGTGACTGCCTAACATAGGGGAAACTGAGAGAACTGATTTGGATTCTAAAGAAGCTATTTTGATTAAGCTTTCCGCTTTGTTGAAGTTCTTGTACATTGATTGCACCTAAGCAGATGAATAACAAAATAAGAATGTAGATAGTACTGACAATTTCCTTTGTTGATGAGGACAAGATCAGTAGTGAAAACTCCAATTGAGATATGTACACACGCACACACACGCGCACACAATGTATAGTCCTCGCGGAACAAAAATTACAGAGCAAGCTATTAAGCCAGTACAGACAATAACCCTTTCTTCCTTATGCTATGCACTGACATCCGAAACAGCTAATGAATTTAAACAGCTGCTGGCCTCCCATCCTTTCTAGGGTCACTCACTGCGGTGAGAATTCCATGCAACACTTGTGCATTTCCCATATATTTTCTCAATTTTTGGCCTTCATTGATTGGATTCCTGAGAGTTTGAACAATAAGCTGAACGATAGCTCCCCCTGCCCTGGCCTCCAGCTGGTGATGCCTCTCTTCCAAGAAAAGCTTTGTCTCGTCAGCTAGCTCAATGTGATCTCCATCAATTACGGTCCAATTTTCATACAAAACAACATTGGGTATCACCTGCGGAAAATTGAAGTTAAATCAAAGGACATTCTTGTGATTTTTAGATTATACATTCATTTATATATACATGCACATATAGGAATTAACTATGAACCTTGTGGTAGACTCGTGGGTTTTGAACTGCAGCTAAAGATTCTATCCCAAAGATAAAGTGGTTAAGGAAAACTTGAATTACTGCTGGAATTATGTGCAATCCACCACTACCACCAATAACCCCAGCCAATTGATTATCCTGCCATGCAAGGAAACAAGAATGAGACCTCAAAGAGGATAGTGAAATCTTGTATGTTAAGAAGAGTACAATCCGAGTTTTCACTCAGATGTTGAATTGCAATCTTTTCTACCTTTGAACTATGAACTAAGTGAAATATCAGTACCTTGGTGATAATAAGTGGAGTCATGGAAGACAGTGGTCTCTTGTTTGGTTTAATAAAATTTGCTGGAGCAGGTGGTAGCATGTCCGGGGGATTCTCTGTTGGTGTTGAGAAGTCGCCCATCTCATTATTAATGACAATACCTGTAGAAGGAGAGAGAATCCCGGCTCCAAAGGGATAGTTAACGGTTGTTGTCATAGACACTGCATTTCGTTCTGTATCTACAATGCAAAAATGACTTGTTCCGTGATCTCTGAGCTGAATCCACCTGGCCAAAAAAATGATTCAGAAATTCAGTCATGAGTAGGGGCCAACAGCATTAGCAGTCATATTAATTAAACCTTTGTCATCCACAGCTATTGTACCTGTTCATATAGTAGTCTGGAGGGAAAGTGGTGTTATCAAAAATTTTTTGCTGAATTTGCTTGGCAAAAGATAGGGAAAGCATTTCAGACAATACTGAGCTTATGTTTACAAAATTAGGGTCTCCCAAGTTCATTCTAGCCGCAAACATGTGCTTAAGTGCTTCAATTATTCGATGTAGACCAAGATTTCCTTTTGCAGAATCTGAGCTTCCGTAGCTATCTAAGATGTTTAAAACCTGTTTCACATCAATGTTTGGAGTGAGTCTATTAACATATCTCTACTAATGTCCAAAAATCAGCTCATACCTGAACTCCTAATCCTTACAATGCCCTTGTCGGTCTTCATACAAGTTACAAGCTAGAAGACACTGAACGTATTAGGTGATTATGCAAAGGAAAAGCAAGGACAAATGGAAAATTATCACCCACCATAGCCATCCCAGCAGTTCCACATGATGGAGGCGGCATTCCTGATATGGTGTAGCCCATAACATTTACAGAAACTGCATCCACTACATTAACCTTGTAATTCCTCAAATCCTCCATTGTCAAGATCCCCCCAGCCTTGCTCACGTCTTTGACCAACTTCTCACCTACAGTTCCATTATACAAGGCCTGTGGTCCTTGTTCTGCCACTGCCTCCAGGCTCTGAGCAAGCTTTTCATTGTAGCACTTATCGCCAGGTTTCAACAACTTCCCATTTGGTGCAAACACTTCTTGTAAGCCACGATCATTCAGGATCGTCCTACCGCTCTTAGCTATGTGGCGTCCAAGATAAGGAGCAACCACAAAACCTTCTTTGGCGAGCTTTATTGCAGGTTGGAACAGAGTGCTCCAAGCTAGACGCCCGTGCTTCAACCAGGCTTCATGAAGACCGGCTATCTCACCAGGAACTCCCATTGACAGTGCACCCGCACAGTTGGCTCCAGGATTGTTCTCATACATATCCTGTTTGATGACAATTACAATATTGACCTCCAAGAGAACCAAATTTCTCATAAAAGATTTTCATAAGATCGTATGGTGTATTATTCAAACATTACCTGTGAAGCCGCTAGAGGGGCAGTTTCTCTCATATCAAAAGCCTGAGTTTTCGAGGTTGCTGAAGATCTCACAATCATAAATGAACCGCCTCCAATTCCACTTGCCATGGGATTAACAACGCCAAGGCATAATGCAGTTGACACCGCGGCATCAACAGCATGGCCACCCTGTCTAAGCATTGACGCTCCAATTTCGGAACAACGGCCTTCATCAGCCGCAACAACACCTTGCTCTGACTCCACAATATTGGCACCACTGACTTTGAACCTTCCACTGTTATGGTTTCCTTCTTTGAACATCCAACAGCTTACTTCCTCTCTGTATATGAGGCCTACAACTGAAATACACAAATTAAAATTAAATAATAATAATAACAACAACAATAATAATAACCAATCTAACCCTCTCCCAAAAAAAAAAAAAAATTGGAACAGGCTTTGGAGTAAACGAACTTGATATGATTAACAGTACGAGAAGGAGCCGTAGAAGTTTGCTCCAGCTTTTGTGCTTGCTATTTGAGGAATAATCACTGCCCAACAATGGGTCTTTGATGCCATTTAGCTTCATGATTCTTCTGTAACAGTACAGACACTGAGAATCTGAAAATTCTGAGAATGCTGAAAATAAGGGAGGTATTAGTTGGATTCCTATGCTCGCTTGACAAGATAGTGGGTACCTAATACCTATGGTAGCTGTATTACAAGACCACATGCGTATAGGTGATTTGTCCGAAGTTCTATTACTCTTTGTCGCCAATTAAAGTTTGCCACCTCAGTAAAATTCATTAAGTAGAATTTGCATTATTTCTTTAAATAGAATTTGCATTTCTCTCCATCGTCAAAATGTACAGGGAAATTTACAAAAACAGCCCAATTTTTTTTATAATTTATACATTTAACCCACTAAACTTTTTCCTATCAACATTAGCCAAAAATTCTCTCAAGTGCCGAAAATACCCCTCCCATTCTCACCAAACTTCCTCTCTCTCTCTCTCTCTCACTCTCTCTCTAACCAACGATTTCTCTCCCAAGATAGTCACTCATCGCCGGTGGCTTTCTAGAGTTCATCCTTGATAGCCAATATCACTAAAATTTCGATCAAGATCGGAAATTAAAGATTAGTTAAAAAACCCTAGATTTTGAAGCATGTTCTATTTTCTATTCTTCTTTTATGTTGTGGTTTTCTTGTTGTGTTGGTAATGATGAGTGAAGATTGAAGTATTTGTGATGTTGATGGCATGGTTGAAGTTGTTGGTGTGGTGCATGGGTGAAGATTAAAGTTGGCGTGAGCTTAGTGCTGTGAGGCATCGCGCCTTTGTCGCACCAACTTCACGTAAAAAAAAAAAAAAATTGGAACTTGGTGCGACAGGCTTCCTGTCACACTAAGTTTGGGTGACAAGCTGCTTGTCGCACTTAGTTTGGGCGACAGGCTGTCATATTAAGTTTTAATTTTTTTTAGTGCGACAAGCGCCTGTCGCACTAACATAGAATTGTACTAAAATTCTTTTGTCTCATGAATTAGGCTGACTTTGTTTCACTTTGTCAGAATCGTATCAGATTGGTGTTGAATCCGGATGGATTCGGTTGTATTTGATTGAAGTTCACTTTTATCATTTGTCGTTGTCGTTTGTCATTGTCATTTGCCGTTGATAATTCAAGAGTAAAAGGCTGCGTTTGGTTTGATAAAGAGAGAGAAGAAAAGTTATGTTTGGTTTGATAGACAAGATTAATTTGGTGAAGAAACCTTATGTTTGGCTAATTATGATAGGAAAAACTTTGGAGGGCTAATTGTGAAAATTATAAAAAAATTTGGGTCATTTTTATAAATTTCCCAAATGTACATGCCCAAAAATACATCTATGTACATGTTTGTCATACTGAATATAGATCTCTCTTATTATGTTTATTTATTCTTTATTTTGTTAATTAACTTACAACTTTTCTCGGGTGGAGTTTTGCTGTGACGTGAAGGTAATGGCCTAAAAAAATCATAGCTTTTGCAACACTGCATGGGAATATGGATGATGACTCATGATTAAATGCCAGTCGTGCGATACGATGACTCCTTTGGATCACAATGACAATCAAATCACTGTTAAAAAACTCCATTGCTTTTGAAGTTGATTTCTCCTACACAATGGAATCAGCGTTGGCAAATGGCAATGACGTGAATTTTAACTCTTTTTGTTTTTATTTTTATTGGGGAAAAGATCAGATGAGATAATCTAACACTTGGAAATATTCTCTGATAAGATAACAACAAATGAAGCATTTTTCTAAAGTTGTTACGTTTCAAATATTTCTTTTTTTTAAAAAAACGCCACTGGACCAAAATTAGCCTATCCGATGAATTTTAATTATAACCAAACCGAATATCTCTTCCTCTTGACAAATGCCGAATAGAGTAAAATATATATCAATAGTGCTATTGAGGGTAGATATATCATACGGTGATCTGGATTAGCATCAGTAAACTTGTGATTGTAAATACAAAATGAAAAAATAATTGACTATAAATACAAAATAAAAAAAATATCAAATGAATGTGGGACAAAGGAATATCTATTATAGGTTTCTTATCATGCAAGTGAAAATTGATTAATTGTTCAACGAATAAATGGTCGTTTATTTCTTATACTTTAAGTTAAATATTTATTTATTTCTTATTAATTGATGATTGCTATCAAAGATCAACATGTATGCAATTAAAAAAAAATTCCAGTTCAGAGTAAAAAAGTCTAACAAAAAGCTTTATAAAATTAAATGTCTGGATGAAGATTGCAAATGGCATCTTTGTGCAATGAGAGTAAAAGATTGTGATATATTTGAAATCAGCAAGTTTTATGACACTCACATATGCTCAAGAAATATTCTTCATTTAGATCATCGACAAGCTGCAGCAAAACTTTTAGAAAAGACTATCATGAAGAAATTTGAAAGAGTTGGTCGATCACACACACCAAATGATATAATAGATGATGTCCAAACAAAATATGTGTTAAGAATAAGCTACAACAAAGCATGAAAGGCCAAAGAACGTGCATTGCAAATGGAAAGAGGTTCACCTAAAGAATCATTTTCATTACTTCCTTTATATTTCCACATGCTTGAAAAGAAGAAACCTGGGACAATTACACATACACATATCGACCCACAAAAACCATTTTTTGTATTGTTTTATGGCTCTTGGTTTTTGTGTTCGTGGGTTTAAAAATTCAACTAGACCAGTAATTACCATGGATGAGACCTTTTTGCAAGCTTTGTACAAAAGCACAATGTTTGTAGCTGTATGCAAAGATGGAAATAATTAGATCTATCCTTTGACGTTTGGTGTAAGTGACCTTGAACATAATGAATCATAGGAATAGTTTATGACTAAGCTTAAGGCTGCTATTGGTGAGAATGATGATCTTGTTTTTATATCAGACTGCCATGGAAGCATACATTCAAGCATTGCTAAAGTGTTTCCAAACGCTAGTCATGGAGCTTGTAAATATCACCTTGCACAAACCTTAGGTCGAACCTTAGAAAAGTTGGAGGGAGTTTATATAATTTTTTTGGCAAGCAGTTGAGTTTGATGATCTGATGAACCAAATAAGAACTGCTAATCTAAGTGATGCAAAATATTTGTTTAGAGCTATATATGAAAAATAGGCTTGCTCGCATTTCAATGGAAAAAGGTATAACATGATGGCTACTAATATGGTGGAAAATATGAATGTTGTTTTAAGAAAGGCTCAGGATTTTTCAATTGTTAAATTGATGGACCATATTAGATGTTTGCTCCAACAATGGTTTTAGAAACGTAGAAATGCATCTATAAGCATGACTATCACATTGACAAAATGGGCTGAAAAAGAAATGAATAAAAGATATGAGTTTTCTACTTTTTATAATGTATAACCAATTGACTTTTACTAGTTTATGGTGAAAGATGGCTATTTGGATGGTCTTGTTGATTTACATGAAAGAACTTGTACTTGTAAAGAGTTTCAGCTCGAATAATTGCCTTGTAAGCAGGTTATTGTTGTTTTAAGAAAAATCCTCAATGTCTTGTTATATTATAATTCTAAGTTTTAAACTACTGAGACCTTTGTATTAGTTTATGCAGAACTTATAGATCTAATTGGTGCAATACAAGAGTGAAAGATCAGTAGTGCAGTAAAAGATTGTGTAGTGGATTCTTCAAGTATTTGTCAGGGGAAAGTCAACCAAAGAAGAAACTTTGTATCAGGTGAAGAGTAAAAATCACAATGTAAATGTCGAAGGTGTGGAAGAACAACTCGTAATCGCCAAATATGTAGGTAGCAATCTTATTTCATTCGCAGAATACGTGAAATTTTATATGATTTTATTTGTGTAAACTTCTACTTCTTTTGTGTACTTATTAGTATTATTTCTTATCAGTTGTGTAATTGTTAGTCATTCAGATGATTATGACTTTATTATTTCATAGAAGATAAGGTAATTTTACTATATTAATGATCTATCATATTTTACAGGTTATATCTTGTAATTTAAAACCGTGTTGTGCATTACATGATGGTTTTATTTATGTAAAATTTTGTATGATTTTATTTATGTAAAACTTCTAATTTTGTGTACTTGTTAGTATTATTGTTTATCAATTGTGTAATTATTAGTACTTTAGATGATTATGATTTTGTTTATGTGAGATAAATTCATAGAAGGTGATAATTTTGTTAGATTGATGACCTATTATATTTTGTGGGATTATATCTTGTAATACAAGACGAGTTGTGTACTACATGATAATTGTTAGGAAATTGGTGGCTGAAGCAGATACGTAGCTAAAGTAAAATTGTAAGAAAATAAAGAGTAAGTGTAAAAAAAAGACACCAGAAATTACGTGGTTCAGCTTTTAACCTACGTCCACGGGCGAAGACAGAAGAAATATTTTACTAGTGAAAATGAGTTACAAGTATTGTAGTATTTTAGCTCACTTCCCAAAACCCCAATACACCCAAACTCTCAGAACACTAATAACAAGAGCTTATAAATTCAAGCTCATAAAACTCTCTCAAACTTATTCTCTCGATGGAATTGAGATACAGAAACCAAAATGCAGAGCTTCTTTATATAGCCAAAAATTGGCTACTGTTCACGTATTATTTTATTTTTTTTCTTTCTTCTTCGGGCTGCTGTCAAAGCCAAATTCAAATTGACTTTGACAGCCATCGGCCATCTAGATGGCCAACTCATTTGACATTTCTCCCACTTGGAGATTAAATTGAAAATCAATCAATCTCCACACCATCCTTTCTGCTTCACCATAATCATGTTGCCTACGTTGTTGCTAGGCCACAAGAGGATCTACTCCAGATAAATTTGTCAGTATTTATCGACTTGGTCAAAACATCTGCTACGTTCTCCTTCGTATGGATTTTCTGTAAATCCACACTTCCATCTTCCACTACTTCTCTAACGAAGTGATACTGAACTCCTATGTGCTTTGTCCTGTAATGAAATGCTGGATTCCTTGCAATATGCAAGGCACTCTGACTGTCACAAAATACAGGAATTTTCTGTTGTTTGTGCCCGAGCTCATCCAATAATCTTTGTATCCAAATAGCTTCCTTGCAAGCTTGTGTAGCTGCCATGTATTCTGCTTCTGTTATAGATAAAGCCACAACGGTCTGCAGTTTCGAAACCCAGCTTATAACTGCTCCCGCAAGTGTAAACACATAACCAGTAGTGGATTTTCTTTTATCAAGGTCTCCTGCAAAATCTGAATCCACATAGTCTCTGACAGTAAACTCTAATCCTCCATAACATAATGCAACATCTGAAGTTCCTCTGATGTATCTCAGAATCCTCTTCACAGCTATCCAATGCTCTCCTCCAGGATTCACCATGTATCAACTGACTGCTCCTACTGCTTGTGCAATGTCCGGTCTTGTACATATCATAGCGAACATTAAACTTCTCACTGCTGATGCATACGGTACTCGACACATCTCCTTCCTCTCCATTTCATTGCTAGGACACATACTTGGGGATAATTTGAAATTAACAGGAAGTAGGGTAGAAATTAACTTACAATCTTGCATGTTGAAGCGTCGCAAGATTTTCTTCAAGTAATTTTTCTGCGAAAGTCAAATTTTCTTGTTATATTTGTCTCGGTGAATTTGCATCCCTAGAATCTTGTTTGTTGG
Organism: Citrus glauca; assembly: GCA_029633175.1. Classification (NCBI taxonomy): domain Eukaryota; kingdom Viridiplantae; phylum Streptophyta; class Magnoliopsida; order Sapindales; family Rutaceae; genus Citrus; species Citrus glauca. The sequence continues at coordinate 9,337,600 of JAQOOD010000001.1, forward strand.
TCTCAAGTCCTTCATTTCAAACTCCCTAGTCAACTGTGCCTTTAATTCATCTTTGTTGGGGCCTGTTACCAACATGTCATCCACATACAATAACAAAATAATGAAATCATTATCTTCAAATCTCTTGTAATATGCACAATGGTTTGAACTGAGTCTGTTGTATTCAAGGCTCATAATGAAGGAATCAAATCTCTTATACCAACACCTCGGCACCTGTTTGAAACTGTATAAAGATTTATTCAACCTGCAAACCAAGTTCTCATTTCTTGTTTCTGCAAAATCTTCTGGTTGGAGCATATATATTTCTTTTTTAAGTTTTCCATGAAGAAATGCAGTTTTCACATCTAACTACTCAAGATGTAAGTCAAATGTAGCACATATTGCCAAGGCTACTCTGACTGTTGTGAGTCGAACCACTGGAAAAAATATCTTGTTGAAGTCAATACCTTCTTTCTGAGCATATTCTTTCACCACCAATCTCGCACGATATCGCTCCACTTGGTCATTGCCATCACGTTTGATCTTGTAGACCCATTTATTTCCAATGACTTTTCTTCCACGAGGTAGTGGTACAAGTTCTCATGTCTTGTTCTTGTGTAGAGCTTCAATTTCTTCCTGCATTACTGTCATCCACAAAGCAACATCTGTGCTTTCTAAAGCTTCATGGAAAGTTGAAGGCTCTTCATCCTCTGTTAGAAGATAGTATGCAACATTGATCTCTGTGACATACTCCGAGTGCCACGTTGGCGGTCGTCTCTCACGAGTTGACCGACGAACTTTTGGAGCCTTGGATTCGACTGGTTCTTGTTCCTCGTGCTCTGGTGCTGCTTCAGAAGAATCTGAATCTTATGGATTATTTTTCACATATACCAGTACAGTCTCTGACTTTTCTTTTACAATGCTATCATCCTCATTTTTCCTTTGCAGTTGATCTTCTATAAAGACAATATCTCTGCTGATGACGATCTTGTGGGCAGTGGAGTCCCACAGACGATACCCCTTTACTCCATCAGCATATCCCAAGAATATACATCTTCTAGATTTTGGATCCAGCTTTGTTCTTTCTTGGGCATTGTACATCACGTACACAAGATATCCAAATACATGTAGGTAGGAATAATCAGCCGGCTTTCCAGTCCACATCTCTATCGCTGGCTTCAGCCCAATAGCTGTAGATGGCGACCGATTTACAATATAACAAGTAGTTTTAGCTGCTTCTGCCCAAAATGAATTGGATGGACTAGCAGTCCTCAACATAGCTCTTATTCTCTCTGTAAGAGTTCTGTTCCTCCACTCTACCACTCCATTTTGTTGAGGAGTGTATGCCACCGTGAACTGCCTCTGAATATCTTCTTTCTTACAGAAAGCAAGAAACTTGCCGTCTGTATATTCTCTACCATTATCTGTCCTCAAGCACTTGATCTTTTTACCAGATTCAAGTTCCACTCGCGCTTTGTATTCTTTAAATGCCAAAAATACATCTGATTTTTTCTTAATTGGATACACCCAACATCTTCTGGAATAATCATCAACGAAAGTCACCATGTACTTTGCACATCTCATAGATATATCCGGTGATTTCTAAACATCAGAATGAATCAAGTCTAGAATGCATTTACTTCTAGCAATAGATTTACTGAACTTTAATCTATGCTGTTTACTAATAACACAATGCTCGCAAAATGGTAAATTTACCGATTTGAGCCCCGGAAGTAATTTTCTCTCAGAGAGAATCTTCAAGCCTTGTTCTGACATGTGACCAAGTTTGAGATGCCACATCATCATTGATTCTTCTCCATTTGATGCGACACACGCATCAGCCTCCTGTAGTGTTTCTCCTTTAAGCATGAGTAGATTAGCACCAATCTTTTCTGCTTTCATCAATACAAGCGCGCCTTTAACGATCTTCATAATTCCATTCTCCACGTGAGTTTTGTACCCATGACTATCTATTTGTCCTAAAGACAATAGATTTTTCTTCAGGCCGTTGACATATCGTACCTCCCCAATTGTGCGAATTGTACCATCAAATATTTTTATTTTGATAGTACCAATACCAGCGATCTCCAAAGCATGATCATTACCCATATATACAGATCCTCCTGAGATAGGTTCATATGTGTGGAACCATTCTCTCCGAGAGGATATGTGCCAGGTAGCTCCTGAGTCTATAAGCCAAACATCAAATAGTCATTTTCTGCCTTCTGAAACAGTTGTTACCTCGCTGTAGAAAACTTCGCCATCATCCCAGGTATTTGCTATACACCCCTGAGCATTTGATGACTCAGATTCTTTGCCCTCTTTTCTCTTCTGTTTACTCCAATACTCTTTCTTGACGTGCCCTTTCTTGCCACAGTTGTAGCATTTCAAATTTTTCTTACTTCTGGATTTTGATCTACCATGATTTTGACTCCCACTAGAGCCACGTTCCGTTGATCTCCCTCTCGTCACCGATAGCGCTTCCGCTTGCTGCGAACTTGCTTGTCTGTTTTCCTTATTTTTCTGTCTGCTCTCATTATTTAATACGGAGGCTGCTACATCATCGAAAACTAGACTGTCTACTGGATTGTTGTTCGTCAGGTTGATAATGAGTTGATCATACGAATCTGGTAAACTTTGAAGTAGAAGCTCTGCACGTTCATTTTCCTTTATATTATGACCCAACGTTGTGAGTTGTGAAAATAGAGTCTTCAAGGTGTTGATGTGGTCAGTCACCATTGTAGATTCCGCCATTCGAAGAGTATAGAGTTTCCTCTTCAAGAAGATTTTGTTGTGTAGTAACTTGGCCTCGTACAATTTTGTGAGAGTATCCTATATTTTCTTTGCCGTGTTTTTCTCTGCCACACTAGATAATACTCCATCTGCACGTGCCAAGTGTAGATCAGAAATGGCGTTGCCATCTACCTCGTTCCACTTGTTATAAAATTATCTCCATGGGCCTTTCTCCAATTGCTGCCAAGCAATTATTTTTCCTCAATACAGCTTTCATCTTCATTTTCCACAACAAAAAATTATTTCCGTTAAATTTCTTAATTTCATACTTTGCCGCCCTTTTGTTGATAAATACCACACACAAGCTAGTGTACCACCTTGAATAGTTGTGAATATGTGTGAAAATGTACACCAGGAAAGTTCTCAGGAAAGACTGGAGGGGTTACAATGGTCCCACTTAAAACCCAGACTCCTTAATCTCTTATCGCCTTTGTGACAGAACTTTCCTAGACATATACAAAAAACCACACAGTTGTTTTACTCACACCATTATTCCCTGCTTTGTATCGACAAATTTTTGGATCGCTCCCACCATTTCTTGTGAACAGTGTCGTACATGTGAACAGTATCATATACGCAAACAGTGTCAATCCCACCGTTTTCACGTAAATAGTACCGTATACGTGAACAGTATTGTATAAGTCAGTACCCCTTACTTGAACAATACCCGACTCTAAAAATACAACCAATAGCTCTGATACCACTGTTAGGAAATTGGTGGCTGAAGCAGACACGCAGTTAAAGTAAAATTGTAAGAAAATAAAGAACAAGTGTAAAAAAGAGGACACCAGAAATTACGTGGTTCGGCTTTTAGCCTACGTCCACAGGCGAAGACAGAAGAAATATTTTACTAGTGAAAGGAGTTACAAGTATTGTAGTATTTTAGCTCACTTCCCAAAACCCCAATACACCCAAACTCTCAGAACATTAATAACAAGAGCTTATAAATTCAAGCTCACAAAACTCTTTCAAACTTATTCTCTCGATGGAATTGAGATACAGAAACCAAAATGCAGAGCTTCTTTATATAGTCAAAAATTGGTTACTGTTCACGTATTATTTTATTTTTTTTCTTTCTTCTTCAGGCTTCTTTCTTCTTCGGGCTGCTGTCAAAGGCAAATTCAAATTGATTTTGACAGCTACCGGCCATCTAGATGGTGTTGACCATCTAGATGGCCAACTCATTTGACAATAATGTCATTCAATATATCTTATTTATAACAAAAAACTAAACTCATATTCACATGTACTCGAAGAAGTCTTTGAATCTAGCTATTTCAACCTTGAACATCTTACAAAATTATCAATCTAAGAAAAATACAACACAAAAAATATTAAATATCACAAACAATATAAAAACAATCCATACAATAAACTTCACACCAACACAACTTCATTTCCATTTTCGCATTTGGAAGAATGCCACAGTAAATTTGTATTCTGTAATGAGTAATATCCTTTTGAGTGTATGCAGATTATAATGGCTTGCCAAAAGTCATACACTCTGTAATGAATAACGAATACTCCATAGTCACCATTACAAGTGCATAAGCTATAGCTAAGTTCATTTAACTACATATATTGATCATTAGTTACTACCCGTAATAAGAAATATATAAAATCTCACCTGTTCGTTTGGCCAGGAACACCTTTAACAATTCGCTTAATCGGCCAAGGCTGATACACCTCACCAACACCAATTTCTTTCAACAAGCATGAAGTGACTTGTACATATGGTTCCATACGTGTCTTAATTTTCTTGTCCTTATATGTCGATATATCACAGTCATACGCATAGATAATCTTGCGACGCAACTCAATAACTCCCAACTCCCAATGAAGTGACTCTATATTTACCGGAAGATATACTTGTATTTACAAACATTAAGCATTACAAAAATATTTATATGAATCATTAACAATGTAAGAATCTTAATTATAAATTTGATACCTTATCAACATCATTCCATGCGATGAGATAGTAAAGTTTAAAATTTGCACCATTAATACATAATCATTCCTTTCCCACAAGAAACGACAATCATTTAAGTGAGCAAGTTTTTTAGTAAAAGCTTGTTGTAATTGAGTTAAGAATAGAAAATGAGTTTACATGAATTTTACCATAGGAAAACAATACATTAATGATCAATTACCACAAATTTACTGTCCATGATAGCATGTCTCTCAATTTGGTTAGTTTTATCTTTAGTAACACCATATCTAATAATCATAAATCCTGCATCTATATGCTTTAATATATATGTATATATACTAAATTATTTGAATTGTATTAGTGAACTAGCATTATTTTTTACATTGATATCAAGCCAATTCTCCAGAGTGTACAGCTGCTTAAAAGGGTCCTTTGACACTTCTTCACTTGGTATGTCCACCAATGTATCATCAGTTGATTTCAACCACACTTCTAATGCTTTAATTTCTGATTTAGGTATAACTGCGCTTGGATCATATGTGAAAGGTGCTGTAAGCATACTTAAACCATCAGTGGGATCATGTTTTTGCTTTTTTAATGGATTAGTGTAAGGTGTTTTGCAGAACTTCATTCATGCTTGCGAACAAAGACCTTCAGGAGATCTTCGCTAAGAACTTTTACGTTTTTAGAGGGAAGTTCCTCTATATTATCAATGGTCTCAACACGATTCTCATTAAATGTTGACTATTTTAAAAAATAAAATTAGTGTCACTCATGAAAGCAATACAAAGTGTCTAATTTCTTTTTAAATGAACAAAATACAGCCAAAATAAAAACTCACTTGCAAACGAGGGGCACGGGTGATGAACTTCTAGTAGTGATGGTGACCAGTATTTGTAGGGTAATTTGCTAAGACGACAGTCAAGGATTTCGCAAGAGGTGGCTGTATATAAGTAAAAATAATTTTAGGATTTTGCATGATGCCATTGTGTGTGGGTATATAATTTTTAAGATTTAATGTAAATATGTGTATTTTAGTCTTTTTAATGTGATCAAGAGTCAAATAAAAAAAAAAAAATGGTTAAGGGATCAAGACCCATAACCAAAGTCAAATGGGGTCCTTGACTTGATAATTTGGCTTTCGTCTCTCTCTAAGTCTCACACTCCACAGCCCACTACTTTATTTCGTCATTCAAATAGGAGATAAGCAACCATTGCGGTTCGTCGTTTGTTGTCCATCAGCTGCACTAAAGTCAGTTTCTCTATCTTTTCTCCATAATTTATTTCTTTCCCTTTTTTCTTTGCCACTATTTTTGGCTTGATTTTATGATATAGGATTTTTAAACTGAGCTTTTGATTTTGTCATGCGATTTACAATTTCTAAGGTTTGTGTCAAGATTTCACCTTAACTGATTACTGCTCTCTGTAGAAGATGAAGAACAACTTGTAGCTTTACTCATTTGCTTCATTTGTGAAGATTGAAGGGTAAGAAGCACCTTTGTGTTGCTATAATATGATTTGCAATTTCTTAATTTTGGATGTAAAATCTTATTTGTCAATGCGACGTGATAATTAGGTTAATATCCTGTACATTTAGAAATCAAATGATGTTATTTGGTTGTGTTTGTGAGTTTGTTTCTTAGCAATTACATCTATTACTTATCATGCGGTTAATCTTAATTTTTCAAAGCCTTTTTCATCTATAGAAACTAAAGAGCTGATTTGCTATCACTTTTTTTGTAGGTCACGTGTCCATTTGATTTTAATACCCACATAAAGGCTTAGCTCCAAAATTATATTAACACTATTTACCTCTCACTCAAAATCGTGTTTCAGCTATATGATGCCCTAAGTATCATTTTCAGTGGACTAAATTCTATTTGTATATATCTTAAGCTTTGTCCATTCCAGAAGTCTAATCATTACTTAATTTTTAATACAAGTAGTAAAGCAAAATTCTTTTTTAAGATCATAAATTCAACCTATGTCAAGTATTTTATCTTGTAAATTCCATTTTATATAATAGGCCATATCATGAAAATATCAAAAGAGAAATCATACAGCTCATTTAATTAAATGTGTTTGGTCCTGTAAATACCTGAGCTAACATGTACAGTTGAGCTGCTGCATCATTAGCTTTATACACTCTTGTTTTAATATGGATATATTACTTTCAGACAATTTTTTTTTTGGCTTCTTAATTCTTAAAACCCATCATCATCTTATTAAGTTAGTTAGATTATTTTATTTATGCATGTGTTAGATTATTTATCTTTGTTTCTTTTCTTAGATAGATTTAGAATATGATAGTGTAGGGGAGTAATACCAAAGTTTAGTTAAATTAAGAGAAAAATATCAAGAACTAAAGTGTCAAATACATGGGCCCATTTTACTAGATGTGAAGGAGAGCCAAGAGCTTAATGTAATTATTGTGGTAAAACTTATGCTTGTCATCTTGTAAGAAATGGGACCATTAAAATGAATATTTTAAGGTTTGTGAAAATTACTTGACAACTAAAGTAGATGGATTGGAGCAAAGTAGTAGACCTCTTCGCATAGTGCTTTTAATACCAAGGTTGTTTCTTTTGATAAAGAAGAATGTAGAAAATATTGTAATAAATATCCGTAAAGTTTAAACTAATAGTAAAGTTGCTTGAGAAAAGTTTGGCTTGCTATAATTGAGGTGAGTTTGTTGGGTGGATATTATTTTTATAAACAAATAAAAAAATTAATGTCTTAATGAATAGCGTGCATACATTATTGATTTACACAAAAATCACAGTACTTTACAAAAAAATAACGGCTGTGCTTATTTAATTCCATCTACAACAGCTGTGCTTATTTAATTCCGTCTACAATAACAAATCAAACAGCTGCAGGCCTCCCGTCCTTTCTTGGGTCGCTCACTGCCGTAAGAATTCCACGAAACACTTGTGCATTGTCAATACCTTTTCCGATTTTTCGGATTCTGTTGATGGGATTTTGAAGAGTTTGAACAACAAACTGGACTATAGCTCCCCCTGCCTTAGCCTTCAATTGGTGACCCCTCTTTTCCAAGAAAAGCTTGCTTTCCTCAGAAATCTCAATGTGATCACCATCAATCACCGTCCAATTTTCGTAACTAACAACATTTGGTATCAGCTGCACAAAATCAGAGTAAAATCATCAAATGATGTCTTTGAAATTTTTGGATGCTACATGTATATGTAACCGTTGGAACCAATTATTTATGAGCTTTCAAATCGTCTCTCATCTAAGCTCTCCTGAACTTTAAAAAATTTCATATCACTTGTATTCTAGTAATAATGTATTACCACTAATAACCCACGTGATTTTTGCTTACGAAAAGTTCAGATATGAGAGAATTCCAACTCTGTTTACGAACCTTGTGGTAGACTCTTGGATTCTGGACTGCAGCTAAAGGTTCCATCTCCAAGATAAAATGGTTTATAAAAACTTGGGTTACTGCTGGAATGATGTTCATTCCACCACTACCACCAATAACCCCAGCTAGTTGATTATCCTGCAATGCAAGTAAACAAGAATGAGACTATGAGTATTGATCTGAGTAAGGACTATGATTCTATGAACATGAATGAATGCATATGTACCTTAGTAATAATAAGTGGAGTCATGGAAGACAAAGGTCTCTTATTTGGTTCAATAAAATTTGCTGGAGCAGGTGGTAGCTTGTCAGGAGATATCTCCGTTGGTATTGAGAAGTCATCCATCTCATTGTTGAGGACAATACCAGTAGAAGGCGAGAGAATTCCAGCTCCAAAAGCATAGTTCACCGTTGTTGTCATAGACACTGCATTTCGCTCTGCATCTACAATGCAGAAATGACTTGTTCCATGATCTCTCAACTGACTCCACCTGGCCGTGAATGACTCAAAAGAGATTCAAAGAATCATGATGACCGCATGGCTATATGCCAGTTACATATTTAAGTAAAGTGCATGATGCTTCATTGAATTTTGGCAGTTACATACTATACCTGTACATGTAGTAGTCTGGTGGAAAAGTAGTGTTGTCAAATATTTTAAGCTGAATATGCTCCGCGTAAGATGGAGAAAGCATTTCAGACAAAGTGTTGGTATTGTTTACAAACTTGGGGTCACCTAAGGTCATTCGAACAGCAAACATGTGTTTAAGTGCTTCAATTAATCGATGTAGACCTAGATTTCCTTTTGCAGAATCTGAACTTCCATAACTATCGAAGATGTTTAGAATCTGCTTCATAGCATCAACGTTTAGAAAAGTAAATCACTTAACATACTTCCTCCGTAATGAAATTTATAAACAGAATTGAGCAAAATTTGTTACCCACCATTGACATCCCAGCAGTTCCACTTGACGGAGGTGGCATTCCAGATATAGTGTAGCCCATTGCATTTGCAGACATTGCATCCATTACATCAACTTTGTAACTCCTTAAATCCTCAATTGTCAAAATCCCACCAGCCTCTCTAACATCTTTCACTAACTTCTCACCGACAGTTCCATTGTACAAGGCTTCTGGCCCTTGTTCTGCCAATGCCTCCAGGCTCTGAGCTAGCTCAACATTATAACACTTATCACCTGATTTTAACAACTTCCCATTTGGTGCAAACACTTGTCGTAAGCCGCGATCATTTAAGATCACCTCCGCCTTGTCCGCTATGTGTTGTCCGAGACAAGGAGCAACCACAAAACCTTCTTTGGCGAGCTTTATTGCAGGTTGGAACAGAGCCCTCCAAGCCAAACGCCCATGTTTCAACCAGGCTTCATGAAGACCGGCTATCTCACCGGGAACTCCAATTGATAGAGCTCCTGTATACTTGGCTTCAGTGTCGTTTTCATACATATCCTGTTTGATGACAGTTGCATTACATTTCCGGGTTCATAGCTCCAACTAGAACAAGGGTATTGTTTGATGAAAGAGTAATTTAATTACCTGTGAAGCAGCTTGAGGGGCAGTTTCTCTCATGTCAAAAGCGAGAGTCTGTGAGGTTGCTGAAGATCTCAACACCATAAATGCACCGCCGCCTATTCCACTAGCCATAGGATTAACAACGCCAAGGCACAATGCAGTTGCCACTGCAGCATCAACAGCATGGCCACCAAGTCTAAGCGTTGATGCTCCAATTTCAGAGCAACGACCATCATCAGCTGCAACAACACCATGCTCTGATTCCACAACATCCCCATAATTGACTTTGAGTTTGAGCTTTCCATTAAAAAAAATTAAGTACTTGTCTTTGAATACGAGGCCCAGAACTGAATTGCAAACAAAACAAGATGACCATCTCTTACTTAGTTGAATAAAATCACCATAATAAATCAGGAGAAAAGAAACAAATCAAACTAAAATCAGGATTTATATATATAGCTATAAACCCACGTTAAAAAATAACAATAAAAGAAACTAAATCACAATCATTGAATGTCTTTTTCAGGATTTTAACCAGGTCATAAGTGAAGCGGCTAATAGTAACCAAGGTCCAAAAGCAAAAACCACTTAAAAAAAGAAAAAGAAAAATGGTAAATTTAATTCCAAAAAGTCAGCAAATTAATAGATGGTCCTTCAGCTTCACGGAGGGTGGATATGGAATTTGTCTACAAAGTTATCCTTACAGAATATTGAACTTTAAAAAAAGAAGAAAGAAATGAGAGAAAAGGATAATTGATAAACAAACTTGATGAAATGGCAAAGAACACAAGAAGCAGGCGCAGAGCTCTGTGCTTGGGAGCTGACGACACATGAATATTGATATGATTACTGCTCAAAAGTGAAGCCTCTGCGCTTTGTTGCTTCATAATAATTCTGTAGAAACTGAAGTAGGAATGCCGAAAGAGAAACTCTTCTTTATTTATTTATTTTTTTTTGGGAATAGAGAAAGAGAAGAGTTTGGTTTAGTAGGGTAGGCTGCTGGACTGTTCCCTATATTTTGGCATTATGTCAGCGATGGACTCTCTTCTCTCCAATGTCTGCGAGGGGATTCCCTTACCGCCTACCCAATCAAATTTCGCCGCGTCAGCAAAGCGCAGCAAATTAGCCTGACCAAAATTAGAATCCGTTTCCGTGGAAGAACCAAACGGAGAGACGGTCAAATCTGTAAAATTAAATAAAATAAAAAAGATCTCGCAGGCCACACGCAAGAACAAATGATCGTCGGCAATTACGTCATTTTCGTAAAATTTAAACAGAGGCAGGTTTGGCTGCTGCAGCACACGTGGAAGAAAGTAATTAACTGGATGATGTAAAATTCTCGATTTCTAACACGCTTTAACCCAGGAGGATTTGAAGATGGACCTGTCTATGTTACAGGTTCTGCAACAAACATCTCCCGTCATCCCACCATCCGATTTTCTATTGTTTAGTTTCTTACTCCACATCCAACCACATCGCAGTCTGTAGCTTACAGATTCTGTAAGCAAGATTTATGATTTGTGCCTTCCGAGAAAAAGGAACATGACCCACGGTCGGTCCCAAAATAGAACCGTCTGCGAATCCTAAACCCATTAAAATTCAATACTTCAAAATATAAATCGACAAGTGAGATCAACGAAGATTAAAAGCTTCTCGCAATTCTCATGTTGCTAAAAATGGTGCTCCCATCCAGTCAGAACCCACCACCGACCATTTACTGCGAAGTGAAGTCATGGACTAACTAATTTACCATTAAAATCAGAAATTTACGCAGATAGTGACGTCTTATGAATCGGTGCATCAATTTGCTCAAAATAGGTTACTTCAACGTGCGGTCATGGACTAACCAATTTGCAATTTAAATGAGAAATTTACGCTCAAAATGATATAAACAAACATTACAATGTCTTTCATCATCTTTTTCAGCACGTACAAAGGCCAAAAATCAAAAGAGGAAGGGGGAAAAAAAAGTGAGAAAATGATAAATTGCACAAAGAAAACCAACCAATAATCTATGGACACCGCAAAGTGCACACTGTTATTTACATTACAAAAAAATGGCTGCCACTTCGTCTCCTCTCTCTATACCATCCAATCTGTACACACACCATTTAACTCGCCTATTCTCTCAACAAATCAAAAATATGAAAAAACATGAACAAAACACATCTTAACATACTCAACCGTGGCTAGTACCCTATTCAGCAAATGCTTTTCATGACTGCCAGAACACGTCAGGATCCTTGCTATACAGCGAGTAATCTTGAATTTCTTGATTGGCCACATGGAAATCAATCAACCGGGCTTGAATAATTTTACACAAAAATAATCCAGAAGGAAGCATCCACCATTCACTTTCGTCCCTGCACCCACCAACACCCCACAAAAATCACATATTTCAGCCGTACAGTCTGTACTGCATTCAATAGCACAATTCGCAAAGGCAACTTTCCCACATAATTTGCCACGCCATCGAATAAAATATACTTACATGCTAAAATTCCAGGACTGAAAGTTCAAATTCTTTTTACTTGAATGGTCTCTGTAATGAAGATATCCACATATGAAGGCAGTCGCCTGTTATCCAGAAATAAATTGGATTGAGAATACGTGAACAAGCAACAGTTTGGTGTTCAAATTCAATCACATCGTATATGAAGGATCAAAAAGAATAAGGCTGAACTATCCAGGACCCAAAAAAAAAAAAAATGACTGAACGGTTACAAAAAATGAAATTGCTGGAGTTCATATTTCCATCTTTGGATAAGTCAGATTATTGTAAAAAAATTAAAACCGCATTTTCCATTCTTGAATTATCAGAGGTGAATTTGTATTATCAGAATACAGCTGATGCTTGTTTCTTGCAACCTAGATCAGCATATATATTCAATTCTTTCAAGCATCAAATAATTTTAAAAGATGGACAGAGATTTAACTTACAACATTGATTAAGGATGTTATGTTCCACAAAGCATATATACGGGCTAGGCCTGCTGACCTTCTAGGTCCATGACTGAATAGAGCACTTATTCCAGCCGGGAATGGAAACAGCAGACCAAGAGGAAGGATAAAGAGGACTAGAAAAAAGTTGAGAAGTGAAATAGAATACATCTGTAGCAATGTAAGCAAGACTAAGCTAAAATCCGCTAATAGTAGTACAGAGACAAGCAAGCCAACAAGATCCTGCAAAATGAGATAAACAAAAGGTCAAGAGTACCATCTCAAGTTTCGGCCAAATATTGGAAAAAGAAAATGGATCTGTCAATGTATACACTAGAAGTATGTCAACTACCTGATGACCAACGGGTTTAGAATTATGAACAATAAAGGAAAAAGGATAACATATAGCTCTCTTTGTCTTAAGACTTTGTAAGCTTTTGGCATCCAAAATCCCTCCAGATATCCATCTTCGTGTCATTAGATGTTCATGGACTCTCAAATAATGTACCGCATCCTCCCTATGGATTCTAAGCAAACTGCTGATTACAATAGTTGGAAAATTAGTTGCTTCCAACAAAAAAAGTAAAAATAAATAAAAATAAAAATAAAAATTACCTTGACTGTTGCTCATGTAGCAAAGATCTATCTTGAACTTCAAAAACATGTGCCAGACTTCTGTTCTCAGTAGCATATACCACAACTCCAAACTGGCAATATCCAGAAGATGTAGGCTGAAACCAAGCAAGATCAACACGTATACCATATTGACATAAACTAGGATTTGCATGAGTGTCAAGCCAACTGATAAGATGACCAAAAGTAGTTTTTAAATGTCCACAGTGAACCAATCGCAGTTGAGCGTTTACACCAGCTACTAGTCGGTACCACACAGTTGGTGGAACAGACTGGAAAATGCAAACAAAACAATTCCCGTCATTTAGGAATACAATATAATTTACAAAGGGACAACCTTGTAAACTAGTAAAATCATTAACCTGACTCATAAGGCTGGTCACAATGTTATCATTATGAAGAGAGAAAGGAGACATGTAGCTTCCATCTCCCCCAAAACACAAAGACATTGGTAATCTTTGATTAAGTCGAGGAGGAAGATCAGCTCTCTTTTCATCTCCGCCAAGAAAAAAGTCAATATATGCTAGCATTAAATCAGCGGTTGCAGCTACCTGCAACAGAGTACAGTGAGCATTAATGTCAAATTTGCTGATTCCGTTATAATTAAACAGAAAATATGCTTGGGAGGACAATAAATGAGGACAGATTGAAAGGATCTGCAGGAAGGATGCCCTGGGTGAAACAGAACAGGACAGTCTAAATGCAACAAAGATCTTCCTAGGCCACTTGAGCCCTTCCTCATCATTCTCATCTATATCACTTCAGAAGATTTTAAGCTTTTCAACAACAAAATAGCAAAGCATTGTACAAGAACCAACACCAAACAATAAAGATCCTCAAGAGTCTAAATTTTAGGTTCAGTACCACAAAAACTATGCTAAATTTTGCAGGCAGCAGATCTAATGATATTGGGAATAAATTATTAACTAAGTTTACTAAGGTATACTCAAGGACAGCATTTCAACATTAGTCAACAAGATCATAATCCTAATGGAAACACAAAACTCAATTTCAAAGGCCATTACCAAATCCAAATCCTAAATACCTGTAACACTGACACCCTTAGATTTAAAAATTTTGTAGTGGAAAAAGATGAGTGGTTGAAATGCTGTCTACAATCACAAAAAATAAAAATTACAAATAACCCAACAAATGTATATAACAAACATAAGGAGAGCAAAACAAATTGGAAAAAAGGACAATAAAGAGGCAATTTGGAATATATTTAAGAGAAAAGAACCTTAAGCCCTTCATATAGAGCACGTGAGCGACAAGAACGTAAGCAGGAATGGTCATACTCTGACCGAACAAATTCACGAAGTTGTTGTAATTTATTTTTCCGACATAGCTGTAGCCAGGACCACGCAAGTGGATATGCAAGGACAGAAAGAATACTATAAACTGAACCCTCCCACCACTGATAAGCAGCTAAAGCATTAATCTCATCTGCAAATCTATTGAATGCATCCTCATATCTGTGATGCAAATGATATATTAGAGCACAAATTACAGTAAAAGACTAAATTATAAAAAAAAATTATTAAATATGTAAAATACTTTAGAGCTTCTAGAAACAAAGAACTTGTAACTTGATATTAAAGACGATCTTCAGAGTAACACCTAACAAAGTCATTTTATATCTAGAGAGATAAGAGAACTTACACAATTTCTATTACTTGTTCTGGAGGAGAATGAGGCAGATGCCAAGGCTCACTAAAAGTATTTTGCCCCATAAAATACATTCTATGAACATGACTCTGTGACTCCTCAGTTCTATTTGTCTCCATAACCTGAAAGAAGAAACAAATTATTATCCTCGGAATAATGCAACAAATCACAATGGCATCCTAATGTTGCTGCCTACTGGTTCCATATAAAAGATGAAATATTAAATAAAGCAGCAATAAAATTGGATAGCAACCTCATTTAAAGACTCTAGGAAAGGGAAGGAGTGATCTATCCGACGAGCTGGCACAACGGCTGGCAGTTCATCCCCACCCATGTATTTCATCCGTGCAACACTAAGAACAAGAGCTAACAGGATGAGGAGACCTAAGAGAATAAGACCAAACAACCATGGCCCACCAAAAGTGTATACCAACTCTTCAAGGGTTGTATAACAGTGAGGCATGCGATATCTCTCAGAAACGCACTTATATGGACAAGGACATTCAGTGACACCACCTGTTTAACATATTGTACAAATTTAAGAACAGAATTAACCAGAGAAATAACAACCTTAAAGCACCTAAGACAATTTCAAAGATTTTTAGATCAAAAAGTAACATTCACAGCAATGACAACAGTTCTTTCACATACAGAAGAAGCTTAATTAGAAATTTAAAATACCTCGAATAGGAATATACAAAGCACGATGCGGAAGCCCATTAGATGAGCAATTACGACAAAGAGCTCTATCAGACCCACTCACATTCTTAAAAGTCCCAACAGGGCATTCCTGCGGTACAATTGCTCAACCAGTGAGGAAAAGCACATCAACAAGTTAAAAGGCAAGGTAACAGAAAAGTGTCACCATTAGAAAGCGTAAAATATTAAAAAAAAAAAAAACCACAAGGATATTGCTGGAAAACGAATAACTAGATATGGGTAGAGGTTAGAGGTCAAAAAATCAAAAGTTTTTCTATACGTCACTAAACATACTTTACATGCAACATCGCACAGATAATGTTAAATGATCAAAACTATTGGGTTGCGAAACAAGTCAAATATCACAAGACAAAAAGATGAAGCTACCTCACAAAAGACGCCATAAAGACCTCTAGGGCAAGCCTTCCCTGTAACAGTCCCATTTCCACCAGCAAGACCCTGACCTCTACCAAGTCCTCCCCTGGCATCAGGAAAATAAGGCTCAAAATCTAACCAATTCAATTCAGAATCCATAATTTACCATGGTTAATAACAAAACAACAGAAAATGGCCGAGGGTGAAGATGAAAAAAACATCAGCCTAAAGCCAAAAGAACACATGGAATAGTTACTTATAAGCAAGCTGCTGGGGCCAGTAGGAGACTTGTCCAATTAAAACTTGGTTGGTTGGAATAATCAAAAATACAAATTCACGTCCATGTGCCCGAGGTACATGCGCTGCTAAAGAATAATGGCTCTTCATTGCCAAAATGTGCATAAACTAATTGAGGGAGTCATACAAATTTTTTCATGAGATTACCACTAATAAACAAACTTATTTCAAGTATTACAGCAGTTTCACACACGCACCATCATGTTGCAGCATAAACATTCGATATTATAGATATACATACATGTTTGACTTGAGTACTTTTAGTCTCAATTTTTGAGAGTTGCCACGACCCAGTGGGGAAAAAAAAGAATACACGCTTGTCTTCATGACAGGGTTATACGACACCATGAGGCTTCACTGTTGGCACTAACAGAGGTTTTGGTACACTTCCTATGGGTGCTTTTTTCAATAACCTTATTAATGAAATAGGCACAGGATTCCGACATGCATATCAACATGTCTTCTTCAGCAATAGGATCAAAGTTTATGCAAATTATTTTCACAGAATCTTATAATACATCCACTTCAAGTCCTTTGAACAGATACCTATCTTGCACAGTATTGAAGGATGAATCCTACCAGTGGTCAAGAGTCTTTCATGACTTAATAACAACTTAAAATCTGAGCTACGCTCTCACCTCAATCACTTCTAGAATTCAACAAGTCAGACATTGTACTTCGGAAGTTTTAAAATGCCGAAAAACAATGAGTCAAGTAGTACTTAAAAAGTTCCCATAACAGGGTGTAGGAAATATGCTTGAAAGTAAAGCTGCTTTTAATACTTCAACTGCATGATATATTTAATAGCTCCAAACTCAGAACCATTTATTTTCAACAATCTGCCAGACCAAGCAGCAAATGTTTGGAAAAGGACCATTGGCATTAAAATAGACAAACCATAGAAGGAAACAAGCAGTCTAATCATTCACAAGGAATTGAATGCAAGAAAAGAGTACAGTTTACTGGATGCGAACCTAGCATCAATGCTTCCATTCACACTTGCCAAGGGAAGATACTCATCTCCAATTGGTATATCTGACCAATGAAAATGAATCCTTCCACCACCACCACCACCGCCGCCACTATGACTGCCACGTCCACCAGTAGTGGAGATAGAAGAAGACTCACTAAGTACTAATGTATGAATAAACAAAAGAATGGTTCCACCAGATCCACCCCCAGGACCTACAGTTGAGATAAGCCTACCATCTTGCTGATGGATTTCTTCTTCAAAGCTTTCGCCATCAGCTCTAATTGAACCGTAAACAGATAAACTTGTCAGTGAATGCTCCAATGAACCCATCACTGTCCAAAGAAAAAGATAAAGTAATGATCGATAAGGAGGGTAAAAAAGAAAATCCACAATGTAATTCAAATCAACTGAGTAGAGCAATAGCCAAACTTGAACAATGTCCTTATTTGATAAATGAATCTACAGTTGAGTCAAAACTATGTCGGGCCGAATATTTTTTTTTCTTACACCAGTTCTAGTGCACTAATATTGAAACATGCACTAGAAAAGAATCATAATCATAAATCATCACCAAGGATATTTTTCTTTTTCTTTATCTTTTGAAAGTAATATTACAAATCTATCAATATTACCTGAATAAGTTAATGGGGGGACACTACCTGAATTAGCTATTCATAAATCCAAAATCTAATGGGACACTACCTGAATTAGATCTATTATAGCATGGACCAAGAATCTGCTACTAAAGTAGGGTAGGTGATATATGCTTCCATTATACTTGGGAGAAATATGCTTCCATTATACTTGGGGAGAAAGCATTCTCCCACACTTGAAAGTGGGACAGAATACTTGAACTCATTCCCCCTAAGTTGGGAGAATGAGCCCCCAACCACTCCACCACGAGGTGGCTGGTCTGCACCAAGAATCTTTCCAGTAAAGCATTAGTTAGAAGAATGATACTAATAACAATATTAAACAACATTTCTAAAAGTAGCATGACAACACTGACCAGATAACAACAAAGCACTGACTCTTAAGTACTCATGGAAGAGAACATATGATTTCAGCGACCAGGCCTAGGTTGTGACCCAATACTAGGGAAAAAGGATGTTAAGCTTCAAAAGGAAACAAGTAAGCATTTATTTCAACATCACCCAGCATGGCACAGAGTGGATGCTTTCAACAAACTTGTCAAAAGCGTAAAATTTCCAAAGTGAGAGAGAAGATAATGCAAATGGAAGGCATAGATCCCTACAATCTAAATCAAGCAAATAGTAGATATAAATAGAATTTGCTCCAAACTCTAACTAGATAGTAATTCATGCTTGAGCCTCTGCAGTTTAACCTTCATTTTGCACTTGATTTCAGATTTCGGTGAGAAGCATAGAAGAATAAATTAAGAACAGAATCACTATCTCATCAAATTAACAAGTTTACCTACTATGCCGCCACCGGCAATTGCACCAGCCAGATTATCGTTTCCACTGCCACTACCAAGTTCACAAGGCAAATCAGCATCCCCATATGTAGCACCACCATCAATGAAACTTCCATTAAAGTATCCCTGCCCACCTTTACCACCATGTCCACCACCACCACCAAGACCATTGTCAAATACTTTTCCTCTTCCCACTCCATGAGTGCATCCTACAGATAAACCCACATGAAATTTCAGAAAACACAATTTTACCAGGAAACGAACAGTTTTGATCTAACACTATAATCTGAAACATTCAATATGTGAATCTATCAGACGAAAAAGGAAAAACGAGAAGGAGACATTCTACAGTTCAACTCCATGTGAGCAATGCAGTTACCAATCATGCTGGAATTTTAAATGGATAAGAGTTAAGACACACCTAGGCCAGATGCACTTATTGCTCCAGAAGCATGGACGACAACAGTTCTAACCAAGTGAAAATGAACAACAGATCCTTTTATAATGCCTTCAATATTAATCTCTTCAGCTCGACAGATCTGAAGCAACAATTCACAAAAAAATAGTGTCTAAGAAACCCAAAAGCCAAAGCCCATCACAGCACAATAGTAATACATTAATCTGATGAAGATGAGTACTTAGCGTTCAATCTAGCTAATGGGATACCTGAAGAGTGAAGGATAATGACGAGTTCAGATTGCAATCTTCTAGAGGATGAAGCAATTCCACTGGGCAATCATGGCGGTCACAATAAAGTCGTGGTTTCCTACAGTTCCTCCCCCCCCCCCAAAAAAAAATTACTAATCTATTAAAAAAATTAGGTTCAATGATGAATATATAATTCATAACTTACGTATCATTGTTACTTGCATTTTCTGAGGGACCTTGCAAAACAGATCGAGGTCCAACCTTCATTTCATGGGAAGCAAAGTAAGACCACAAAATGAATAATTTCCACATAAAATTGATCAAAGCAAATTTCTCTACCTCTAACTGAAAATTTCATCCGTAAACTAGTAATCTGATTTGAAGACAACATTAAATTCAATGCTACATGTTGAGGCCTGAGCTTACATTGATACTGAAAAATAAGGACAGGATCAGACGCTGTGCCTCAATCATATCTCCTGGTCCAGACAAATTCAGAAAACCTTGTCCGTTAACTCCCAAATTGGCATCAGAACGTATCACAGATGATTCCTGAGAAACAAATACAGCTCCATTAAAATATTAAAAAAGATCGTCTAGTAAACAAGAAAACAAAGAAGACATAACACACCTTGAGAACCATTAAATTGGTAGCCTCAAGCAAGGATGTCGCCAGAATTGCATCGTCACCAGCATCTATAAGCATTTTGGAATTCCACATCAAGTGCATTTTGACAGACATACGAAGAGCTCCATATATCTAATTTCAATTGCAGGTAACAGTAATGAAGACCATTATTAATATTATGATAACTATAATGTAAAATGATCGTATAGTCTGCAGCTTTATGTAAGGCAAGAGATAATGGCAACAGAACAAAAATTAGGTATGGACAAAAATGCCTCCAGAAAATTATATCATTTAATAGCAATAATGAAAACATCAGCACTGCAAAAGTTTGCTCACGACAGAAAGATAAAAATGCATTCAGAAGAAAACAGTAACTCAACAACTATACAAACATGGGAAGGTCAATATTTAGAAGCCAAAAAGAATCCAAAAGGAATTTTCAGAGATAGAGAATCTGAGATCTAGATCAGTAAAGCAATGGAGATATTCTGAGGTTAACAGATTGAAAATGCAGACAAGTGATTTAAATGATAACTATATATGTGAAGGTTCTCATAAGATCAGTGGAGATATTCCCATGTACAGTATAATGTAATTTAAAAGATTTAAAATGCCAACAAACAGTGGGTATATTTGGTAGCATAGGCAGTAAGTTAAACTAAGAAAAACTACCTACAACGGAGCGGTTATTGAGAGAGTAACATTTGGCTGATAAAATATGAAACTCCGCTAAAGAGTGGAGAGGTTCATGTAACTTGCCTTGACAATGGAATCACTCATTAGAAGCTCTTCTGCCAGCAACTCAAATTCAGATGTAGCATAGTGTGCAAGCCCAAAACTTAGGACTGCCCCCTGCGATAAATGAATCTGTCCTCGAACCTATTTAAGTAGCAGATACATCAAAAAGGAAGAACATGATGGATATCTACAAACTGTTACAGAACATCCATAAATAACCCAGTGAATGAGTCTAAATGTAACCAAAACAGCTATCATAAATGCTGTCTTAGCCTATGCAATTACTGAGGATTAAGACTTGAATAAAACCAACCCAACAAAAATAAACGCAATCACCCAGAATGGCCAATAACCATGTAAATCTAAACAGGTAAACAAGATAGTACTTCTTTAGTCACCTGTACACGACTCCAAAACAAAGGAACAGAAGCCTTGGCATTATCCCGAATATAAACATTTGTCCAAAGTTGCTGTTTTGGAAACTCTAAAAGAAGCGTGTCAGTATTTGTTGGCAGGTTGTCATTGCTTACAAAAAGCCTCCGAGGCACAGCATCATAATATGTCCCTGCAGCACCCGCATTTTCAGGACACCCAAAACTCCTTCCCCCTAAAAACATGATAACAAGCAATGTAAGAAAAAAATATGGTTACTAAGCAACTATTTTTATTTTCTGGAAATATAATATATATATATTAACATATTTTAAAGAGGATAAAATATTGCAAACAGAATGAGATGAATCTCCTCCAAGACTCTGAGGGAGATAGTAAACAATTGCACGCGCATATTATCAGATAGAAAAAGAAACACCACAATCATTTTAATCAACTTTCCTGGATTGCTGTTTGAGTGGAATTTTGTGAATGAAGTTTGTTATGAGCTTCATGTTACATAAAAGCTTAAAAAAGTTGGCACATGCTAAATTACAATTGATAGGGAAAGAGAAGGGAACAAATCGAACATAAGTTTTATAAGCAATAGAAATCAAAACGAAATTTTATTCAGCCCATCTGCTCAACTCTTTTGTTTCTTAAGCGTAAAATCCATAAAATAAGAGCTAGGAAACTCAATCTAGAATAGCAGTCTCCCGAAGAGAAGGCCAATGCAGAATGCTAAGAGTTAAAAAATCAGTTCCAATTACACTTCACATTTACATATAAACATTTCCTTCTCTAAATTCTCCAAAATGACAAGTTAAAAAAAAAAGAAAGAAAAAACATATGCGAAGACAAAAGGCAAATGCCTAAGCCATACCATGAACACAAACTTCAGCACCATCGTGTCGGCTAAAAACATTGATAGAAACTCTACCACCACCACCTCCAGCAAATCCATTCCCCCCAGAGGCACTTATTTTACCATTTCCTGTCCTGCTCTTCACAGAAGAAATTTATAAATTGAGTGAAATTTTAGTTGGCTATTCTACGAGTTAAAAAAAAAAGGTCTATACTATGACTTAAGAAAGTAATAAATAAAACAGCAGTGGCAACCCAAAAAAAAAGAGACCAACACAAAAAAGAAAAAAATAAAAATAAAATAAAAATAGAACTCAATATCAGACCCACAATTAATACTACCATTCCACTAGTAAGGTAAAACCAAGATTTTTTGTGTTTATATCATTCTTTCTCCAGACATTAGAAATTAGTGATTACCTTAATATTTTTCCAAAAAA
This sequence comes from Citrus glauca, assembly GCA_029633175.1. NCBI lineage: Eukaryota > Viridiplantae > Streptophyta > Magnoliopsida > Sapindales > Rutaceae > Citrus > Citrus glauca. Next base: position 9,359,933 of record JAQOOD010000001.1, read on the forward strand.
GTGACCTCCAGAAGAGAGAGAGAGAGACAGAACAGAAAAAGAATATGTCCAGTTGATATTTAAAAGCAATGTAGAAAACTCTATGTTCAGAAGTATTCTCATAAGTCGACACATTTAGTTAGAGCTCCATGGTAACATAAGTTTCAAGATGCCACAATATTTCTCTCCCTGAGATTATCCAATATGTTTGCTTCTATCTATTGAAGTCAAGTTCATTTCATTGGTAACAGACTTCACTTCGATCCAAAAACATACATTGTAGCCCATAAATCTTTAAATCAATTACTTTATGTACAAAATTCATCAAGTTATTATCATGATTGCCAAAAGGCCACATCCAAATATAATTAAATTCACATACATTCTGCTATCCCCATCACCTTTTCTACATCAAGTCAAATTTACTTTCACAGTCTCTTCTTCATAGTATTTACTTTTTCTCCTAGCCAATCACTCATAATATAGCTAGCTAACACATAAAGTAAACCCAAATTTGTGTACAACTTGTATGGATGCAACATTTAAACTCTGAAACCACCATTGAACCGCCATCAATAATTAAAATTAAAAAAAAAATAAAACTAATACTCACAAGAGGAATACAAAACCATTGCATAAAAGTAAAACAAGCCAAAGCAATAAACTTTACATTCTATGGGCCTTGACATAAATGCTACCACCGGAGCCTCCACCACCTTTCACACCGACATCACCGCCATCCGCTAACAAACTCCCGTTAACCTCTATCTCATTCACAACCTCCAACCGAATCCTCCCACCACCATCTCCCCCAAAATTCTCCCCCTTAAAAGTGGTCCCACCTTTGCTCCCGTAACTCCAGGGCTCCTCCAACGAAGACCACGAGTACGGGTCTCCTCCCCACACATCGTCCGGCAACTTCATGTTATCCACTAGGCAACTCGCCCCTCTCCCTCCGTGGCCCCCACCAGCGCCCTGAACTCCATCAGGTGTCCCACTCGTCTCGGCCGGCGGCTCCCCCCCCAAGCCGGTCGCGTTCACCACCGAACCAGACGAGAAACTCGCGTTCAACGCGGAAACATAAACCGTCCCAGCAACTATCTCTGAGTTTCGACCCAACAAGAACTCGCCAGTAACATTAATCGTTAGCAGGCAACCTTTAATCGGACAGCGTAAAGTTACACCTGGAAGTATGTGTAAACTTCCCGAGCCTTCCACGTAAATGTCGTCGCTTTCGAAGGTTAAGCTAGAATTGAGCAGGCAAACAGTTTCAAGAGTACCGACACCGCCAAGGCCCCTTTGGCATGATAGAGACGGAGGGTGAGGTGGCGCTATCGGTGGAGGTGGTGACGGAGGCGTGTAATCGCCGTGAAACAATGAATCAGCTCCGAAGCCGATCACCGGGAAATTGTATTGATCGAGAGATAAGGAAGTTTCTAGTGAGAATAAGATCAAAATAGTAAATATGAGGAAAATTTGAGCCATTTAGAGAAGAGAAGCTCATTACATAGCGTCAAAGGAAAAAATAAAAATTGTGCAAGTGAAGAGTTGATAAGAGAATGACTTAAGAGGTGTGAATGAATTTGACAACGAAGAAAGAGGCCTTGAATGGAAAATTCAAATAAGGGATTGGGTAAGGAGTGTAAAAATGGAAAGTACGAGGTCGTTTTGGAAAGTTATTAGCTGGATGATCAATGGTATGGTATTTTATGGGAAACTTAAACAGGGAGACGAACAGGAAAGGGAAGAGTAGAGTGCCCTCTCTGGTGAACAGATGCCAATTGGAAGCACAGAAGCAGCACGTGTGCAGTACACGTGTGGAGTTGTTAGGCGGTCTTTATTTATTTTTTCATTTTTGTTCTTAATGGGCCATGCACCCCATAGAGTAGGTCGGACTTCCCAGTGGATTCATTTTGGGCCACGTCATTGGCCCATAACAAAAGGCCGTTTAACATGGACGCATGATCCATAAAATTCACATAATTATGCCATGCGTATTCATTTATGGTGTTATTATTTTTTATATTTTAGAAAATATTTTGCTATCGTTTCAAAAAAAAAGAAAAAGAAAAAGAAAATATTTTGTTATATATATTGACGTGGGAGTGACTGATTTTGACAAAAGTGATTTTGATTTATTTTACTAAATACTAAAATTAACTTTTAGATTTTAAAAATCACTTTTAAGCCTCCTAAAAGCAATCTCAAACGGCCCTAAGATGGAGTAGAATTCGATAATTAAGTGCTGGACTATGTTACATTATTGGTTTATTTACTTCTCGAATTGGGGAACAAGAACTCGAAATTAGAATTATTAACAACGTTAATGTCGTAAAATAGAGGTTGGAATCGGAATTAAAATTGGAATTGCAAGTCCACACCAATTTAGGAATGGAGAATTTGAGATTGATTCCCAAGGGGTAGGAAATAGCCTCCTATTCCTCAGAGTTCTAATTCCACCCCTATTCATATTTTTAAAATTTCTAAAATACTCTCATTTAAATGAAAAATATAAATAGCAAAAAAAAAAAGCAACAACAAATCCCTAACTCCTCGCATGAAGCTCCAACTGAAAGCCACTGCAACCAAACCTTACCATTGCTACCCAAATCAAGCATTGTTGCGGTCGTTGTTGGTCTGTTGGCTGGGGAATAATAGTTGTTGCCGGTTTCGTCTTTGTTTGGGTAGTCTCTATATCAATTTCATCTCCATTTTCTCCTTCTAGGTTTTGCCTCCGATAGCCATGTTTCTACTTTGGTGATAATGATGATGCCAATGATGTCAATGATGATAATTTGTTATTGCAAGTGTTGTTGTTAATGATGATTCTGATTTTAATTTTTATTTTGTTGATGATGAATGATTCTAGCGCATTCCAATTTCACTCCTTTCCGATCACATTTAGTAAAAGATATGACAGTTTTTTTGTCATATAAATATAAAATCAAATCAACTTAACTTTCAGTTATAGTAGCCAGTGTTTACCAAACACTTCTAGTGATATACTTTAATAGTTATAGTTGCTCAATTTTAATCCCTAATTGGGTCTATATTTATAAGTAGTCACTTATAGCAATCTAATTATTTCACATGGTACAACTTTTAGTTTTGAGTGATAACTCGTTTTAAATGTGTCTTCTTTCAATAGTTCTTTCTCTTAGTTGCACTGTGTAGCTAAAAATGAGGAGGGACTAAAACCTTGTGTCAAAGGTGAGGATCATTAACGTAAGTGAAAATGTAGAGGAAAAGAATGTGAGCAAAAACTCTTTAATGGCCTAAAAATACACGATCCTATAATAGTCTCTAAAACCCAAATAAGTTTTAATGAAGAAGTAGTAGATAACGAATAATGTCCAAAGTAGCCAAAGCTTAAATGGATGAGATGGAAAAACCAAGCCCAAAATTTAAACAATAGAGCAAGCACCAAAGTGCTACTGAGTACTTTTAAGCAGGCTAGTTGTTAGACAAAAGCAACTAGTCCAAAAAGCAAGAAAACAAAGATGGCAAGCCCAAGGGAGACTATGCCAAATATGATATTATGTAATTCTCGCTCAACCAAGCTTAAACAAACCTGGGATGCAACAGCTATGGATGTAATAGAGTCACAGAGGCTGGCTTGCACTCCCGCCGACAGCTATGAAAATCATAAGTTGGAACATCCACGGCTTGGGGAATATCCAGACATCTCTATCTTTGAAAGACATTCTCTGAAGATAAAGCTTGTGCAGATGACAAAAGTGAGTAAAAATCCTAAGTTCGACAATTGCTTTATTGTTAGTAGAAGTGGTATGGGTGGTGGCTTGGCAACGTCATGGAATAATAAAATGAAAATAGATATCATGTCTTATAGCAATCATCATATAGATGGTGTGATTTATGGGGCTAATGGAAAGAATTGGTGATGCACTGAGATCTATGGACATTAAAAAATTATGTAAAAACGACATATTTAAATGTTGCTAAGGAGGCTTGCAAGTGTGCTTTTTATTTCATAGTTGTGTTTTGGCGATTTTAATGAAACTTTGAATTTAAATGAAAAACTGAGTGGCAAAGATAAAAAATCAAGTTGTTGTTGAATTTAGAGAGGCTTTGTAAATGACCATAATTAAATGGATTTAAGATGTAAATTTTATTCTTTTACCTAGTCCAGTAAAAGATTCAAACCTCATTTTGTTAAAGAATAACTTGATAGATTCCTTGGGAATAAGCAAAAAAAGAATAACCCTTTTGAGTTAATTGTTTCTAACATAAATACATGGAGCTCTGGCAATAGCCTTGTTTTTAGAAATGCATGAGAGAAAGAATTATGTGGTATAAAAAGAGATCTTATTCAAGAACTCACTATGAGGATATGTGGAGCCCTTATGAAGAATTTAGATAAATAAAGAAAAAGGAATTGATGAAATGTGGTAGCTAGAGTGGAAGGATCCTGTTAAAATCTTAAAAAAAACAGCCAACACTTCAACGACTCAACTACAAATATAGAGTAAGGAATTTGATTGTAGAAATGAAAAGTTAAAATATTTGAAGAACAAGCTCTCAGAAATGAACTATAGTTTTTAATAGTATAAAGACGTGAATAAGATAAAAAGAATTGTAAGACCGATTGAAAGCCTATTGTTTGATGGGGAAATCTACTGAAAGCAAAGATCACGAGTTTATTGGCTAAAGGAAGGGGATAAAAATACAAAGTTTTCCCATTTAAAAGCTTCTTTAAGAGAAAAGAAGAATAGAATTTGGGGTGTCATGAACCCGCAGGATGTTTGGATTGAAGATAAAGAGGAGATTGACAAAGAGTTTTGTAAATACTTTATGAATCATTTTGCAACATCTATTCTAATAGATGAGCAAATTGAGACAACAATTGTAGGCTTGGTAGCAAAGATGAATTCAGACATGAAAGACCAGCTAGATCTGCCTTTCATAGAAGAGGAAGTACAACACATCTTTCCCAGATATGACCAACCAAAGCTCCTGGACCTAATGAACTGCTAGCAACATTTTTTTTAAAAGCATTGGGCTCAGTAAGGCTTAATGTCATCTCTACTTATCTCTATATCTTAAATTAAAGAGATATAATTGCTTCTCTTAATTAGTCTCTCTCTTAATTAGTCTCACGTTGTTTTGATCCAAAAAATTCATAAACCATAGAGGGTTACAAATTTTAGACGGATAAGCTTGTGTAATGTCATTTATAGGATTATAGCTAAAACAATTGCAAAAAAGATAACACATATCCTTCACCATGTTATGTCCCCAACTTAAAGTGTATTCATCCTCAATAGATTGATTATTGATAAAATCATTATTGATTATGAATGTCTGCATAAAATTAGACATGACAAAGGGAAAAAACATGGGCTGGTGGCACTAAAACTAGATATTAGCAAGGCTTATGATAATAGAGTGGAGTTTTTTAATGCGCATAATGTTAAAGCTAGGTTTCACTGCTAAATGGGTGGACCTAATTATGGATTGTATTACCACAATTTCTTTCTTTGTTCTTATTAGTAGACTAGTTATAGGGTTGATTCAACCTTAGAGAGAACTCAAACATGGGTGTCCACTATCTCCTTACCTCTTTATAATGTATGCAAAAGATTTTTCCAACCTGTTTAGGCAAGCAGAGCATCCAAGACTTATTCATGGGATTCATTTTTGGCAAATATACAATAATCTCCCATTTGTTATTTGATAACGACAGGCTAATTTTCAACAAAGCAGCAGTGGAGGATTGTAAACACTTAGGTTTGGAATGTTGGATTGGGCTTAATTAACTCTTAGGATAAGATTGGATTTGATTAAATTAGATTAGATTAGATTAGATTATATAATGCTATATTTTGTTTGGTTTAGTGTTGGACAAGGCTATGTTAAATTTAATTTAATAAAGATAAAAAATTATTTAAATAATATATTATTTTTAATCATTTACTATTTGATAAATTTGATATTTAAATTTTAATATTATAATAATTAAATAATTGAATACTTTTATTTTTAATATATTACATACTAGTTAAAATAAATTATTGAACTAAAATTTTGATTTAATATTAAATTTACAAGGTTAAAAAAAATTGTTGAATAAAATTTTAATATTAGTAACATATTTAAATAATAGTCCTATGAATATTGGACTAAGATTTGGACCAATTCATTAGTCCTGATAGCCTAATATGACTTTGGATTGAACTAACTTTTTATCATTTAAATTAATCTAATTCCACCTTTTATCCAACATCCAAAGTTGTCTTAAAGGCCATATTTGAGTGTTATAGTAAAGCATTTGGACAAATTTTCAACTTAAAAAAAAATCATCTGTGTTCTTCAATGGCAGGACAAAGGATGATCAATTTACAACTATAAAAGATATCTTCCAGTTGAATGTGTTTTCTCGACATGAAAAATACCTAGCCTTGCCATCAGTAATAAGAAGAAAGACTAAGATTTCTTTAATGAGGTAAATTTTAAAGTTTTGAATAAAACATCAAGCTGGCAGCATAAGTTTTTTTCAAGTGAGGGCAAAGAGGTGCTTATTAAAGCAGTAGTACAAGTTATCCCAATATATGATGTGAGTGTTTTCAATATTCTAATAAGGTTGTGGGAGGACATCCAAAAAGGGAAAAAAGAAAAAAACATTCATTGAGCGAGATGAGAAAGGATGAGTCGAGCCAAAGCAAGGGATGGAATGAGATTTAGAAATTTTTAAAAGTTCAACTAAGCTCTTGTAGAAAAGCAAGGATGGCGAATCATATAGTTCCTAAACTCTCGAATGGTAAGAGTCTTTAAAGTTAGATACTTCAAACATTTAGGGTTTATGGATGCGAGTATATAATTCAAACTATCTTTCATTTGGAGGAGTGTTTAGTGGGGAAGGTAAGTGATCCAAAAAGGGTCTAGGTGGAGAATTGGGAATGAGCAGAATGTATAAGTGCACTACAAGAAATTTGATTTTTTAAGAGAATATTTTTTACAACCTTTGAAATTTGGTCACAAAATAGTATTTATTGTGACGAATTTATGAAAATCTTATCCTATAATTTTGTCCTAGCTTGTGTTATATTTCGTCACCAATAATTTTATTTTGAGACACAATAAATGGGCTTCCATTTAACCTTTTTTGTGACAAACATTATTTTAGTTACTGAAAAACATATTATTTTAGCATAGAAATTTCCCTCTAAATTTAAAACATTTTGGGACAATATTTCATCATTTATGACAAAAGAAATGGTTGCAAAATATAAGTAAATGATGACACTATTTCGTAACTAAAAATAAGTGTAAATTTAACTGAACTATCTATGCCATATATTAGTCTATACAAATATTTTTATTTCTTATAATTTTAAGACCTCAATTGTTGGTCGTGGATGAGTAATTACAGTGACAAAACTAAAAGCAGTAGCTGAAAGTTTTGTCTTAAATAACACTGTATTTTTGTGACTAAGTTTTTTCTTTCTTGAGATGCTCTATTTGGTATATGATTCAATGTTTTTGTAACAACGATAATTGTAGTAAAAAAATAATTTATTTTTAGGCACAGAAGTCTCCTTGAAAAATTGAATATTTTGGGACAATGTTTTATCATTCGTGATAAAATAAATGGTCACGAAATATAATTATAGGTGACAAAACTATTTTTTATCTAAAAAATAAGTGTAAAGTTAAGAAAACTATCAATGACATATAATATCAGTCTCTAAAGTTATTTTGAATTCTTATCATTCTAAGACTTCATCTTTTAGTCCTAGATGAGTCACTAAGGTGAAAAAACTAAAATAATAACTGAAGGTTGTCTTGAATAGTGTCGTATTTTATAATGAACATTATTTTAGTTGAAAAGGACAATTTTTTTTTACCTTTTTTGCACAAAATTTCCCTTGAAATTCTTTCATAATTGCAAAATAGTTGTTTCTAAATTTTGTTTCAAAGTTATAACTTTAAGACCCTATGTATTTTATTTTATTTTTGCATAAATGAGTAACTACAATGATAAAAAAATAGTGGTTAAATGTTTTATCTTCACTAATCTTAACCAATATATTTTGTTGTTACTGTTTTACCTAGATAAAAATTTAACTTCCATGACTAGACTTTTCTTGATTGTTACTTTTCAACAATTTAAAAAATTAGTGAAAAGTATTGAGCATAATTACTAATAAGTAATGGTAGAACCACCACTACAAGAAATAGTAGAATATTTGGCATTTTTTATTTGTCAGTTTCTAAGAAATATTAAAAAGTGATGATACAACCATAAACTCTTGTATAAATTTATCTTGTACAAACTAATGTGGCATTAATTCATTAGTTGAATGAAAATATAAAATAATAGAAATAAATCATGCAGGACAAAAGATGTTTAATTCAACCAATGAATTAACACCACATCAGTTTGTACAAGAATTTGTGACTATATTATTACTCAATATAAAATATATTTGACACTTTATTAAAAAAATGAGAATATGCGCAATATAAATGATAATAGTTTTAAACGTAAAATATTTATGACGTTTTATCAAGTGACAAATATATTATACATTTATAGAATACTTACCATTTACCAAGAATATTTTACCTTATACTTAAGAAAAAAAAAATCTTACTTCACCCTATTTCCTTTCTTTCTCTTCTCATTCACTCAAATTGATTTTTTTATCCATCACTCATTTTTGAATTTCATCTCTGTTCTGTTGAAGAACAAAGAATCATGAAGAATTTCAGCTTGCTTAAGCTTTATTTGCTCCTCAAATTTTAGGTTTTTTCATTTAATTTTGATTTTTTTTCTACTTTTCTCTTTCTAATTTTGATAATTTTATGGTTATGGCTTGATATAATTGTTTTTTTAATCAATTTAGTTTCGATTTAATTGATTCTAAGTATCATCAATGTTCCTATTCGAAAGACGACAAACATACGATAATTTCATCTTTCATTTTCAATTTCGAAATAATTAATTTATTTTATCTTCTGTTACTACACTTCTTTTTATTTTTTGATTAATTTATTGTTTAGATTGTTAACATGAATATATTTATAATATTGATTTTGATAATAACAAACTTTAAATAATTTTTGATAAAAATATTGGAGTTATTTCTTAACAAATGAAAGTCATAAAAACTATTCTATTCATACTTATAGAAGATGGATTTTTAATTAGAAAAAGATTCTTTGCAAAATCTGGTTTAAAATGTGTTTCTGGAAATAAACGGTGAACTTGTTATTTATACACGGTTAACCGATTACGACCAAAGAGCACAAGTTTGTCTAAGCTCTAACTGATTAGTGAAAAATGGAAATGGAAAGCTTACTAGAAACTAACGGTGAACCGTTTACTACAAATGGTTGACTGATAACATCTAGAGAGTCATTTCACACAAGTCCTTAGCCGTTTACTTAAACGGATAACCGTTGTTCTTTTTGCAGGTTACTAGAAACTAACGGTGAATCGTTTATTGACAAACGGTTAACCGATAATATCCAGAGAGTCATCTTATGTAAAGCCTTAGTCGTTTACTTGAAACAGATAACGGGTATTCATTTTGCAGGTCTCTGGATGTTAACGGCGAAGGGGTAACCTAAATGGCAAATCGTTTATTTGAAATCTGACCCAATGGTAACTTTGACCAGCACAAACGGTTAACCGTTAACTACTAAACGGTGAACCGTTTTCGGGCCGACAGTACATAACGACTAGTTTTTCAGCTCTACTTACTCATTCAAATTCAAAGAAGACTAATCACAACACAACCATTGAGCTTATACTCGAGTTTGCAATCTTCATAAGAGCTAAAAACATAGTTTCACTTCATCTATTCACACTTTGAGCTTTGATTTATAATCTTAAATATAGTGTGAGAGAAAAACAATTTGTAAGCTTTCATTTTGAGGGATTGTAAGTGTTGTGATACACTTGGGTTAAGAGATTGGGGATAATCTCTTGTTGTAAAGGTTATTGACACCTTAGAGGCCAAGTGTAAGCAATTGAAGCCTTGGAGGCTTGCATAGTGAAATCCTCAAGCCCGGAAAAGCTTGGAGGCGTGGATGTAGGCGAGGTTGGCCGAACCACGTAAAAATCTCCGTGTTTGATTCTCTCTTCCCTTATCCTTTTAATTTGTGATCGATTTAATTATTATTGTTTTAAATTTCATTTTTGGATTTGCATGATAATTTATTTTTAGTCGAATAATTTATATAATCTCAATTCACCCCCTCTTGGGTTGCCTAGTTAGAATTTCATTTGGTATCAGAGTTTGGTGCTCTTGTTTAAACTTGATCATCTAGAGCTAAAGATCAATGGCAACTCAATATGATTCCACATTTAGGCAGGAAATTCCACCACTAGACCACTTTTCTTTGATGGAAATGATTACCCTTATTGGAAAACTAGGATGAGAATTTACTTACAAGCCTTAGATTATGAGATTTAGGAAATTGTTAATGATGGTCCTTTCATGCCGTTGACTAAAAATGAAGTCGAAGAAGATATTCCAAAACCATCACGGGATTGGAATGAACTCGAAAAGAGAAAAGTCTCTCTAAACTCCAAAGCCATGAATGTTTTGTTTTGTGCACTAGATAAGAAAGAGTTTCATAGAGTGTCTAGTTGTGAAAGTGCCAATGAGATTTGGCACAAACTTGAGGTTGTCTATGAAGGCACAAACCAAGTGAAAGAATATAAAATAAGTAGGTACACTAGGCAATATGAATTGTTTCAAATGTAACAAAATGAAAATGTGTACTCTGTATACTAGATTCACGGACATAGTGAATACTATAGGAGCTTTAGGGAAGACTTTTTCAAATAATGAAAAAGTCAAGAAAATTATTAGGTCATTACCTAAGGAATGAAGAAAAAAAAAGGATTGCCATTGAGGAAGCAAAAGATTTAAATACTTTATCTCTTGATGATTTAATTGGTTCTCTTATTTCATATGAGGAAAATTTGGCAGCAGAAAAAGGGCATGAGGAGAAGAAGAAAAACATTGCTCTCAAAGTCTCAAAGTATGAGAGTGATGGAGAGAGTGAACCGAATGATGAAGAGCTGGCCATGCTAGTAAGGAGGTTCAAAAAATTCTTCAAGAAAACCGGAGAGCGAAGAAATTTCAGAAACTTCAAGAACTATAGAGAGAAGAAGGAGGTAATCACATGCTATGAATGCAAGAAGTCTGGCCATATTAGATCGGGGTGTCCACTTATCAACAAACACAAGAAGAAAGCCATGGTTGCAACTTGGGATGATAACGAGGAAGATTCAAGTGATGAGGAAGGATCTCAAGAAGTCTCAAACCTAGCACTTATGGCAATAGGAGATGATGATGATCTCAATGAGGTAAGGGATCCTACTTATGATGAATTGTATGATGCTTTTAAAGATTTGCATAATGAGTTGATGAAGATTGGTAAAAAGAATGCATGTCTTAAAAAGGAAATGGCAAAGCTTAAGAATGAAAATGAATCTTTAAATACAAAAATTGTATGCCTAGAAGTAGGAAACAAGACTTTGCATGATAAAATTGCATTATCAAATGAGAAGCCTAGCATCACACATGAGCACTAGAATCACACATAGATGAGAAGAAAAATGAAAATAAAATCCTCAAGAAAAAGAGTAATGAGTTAAATGAGATTGTCTTGAAATTTACAAATGGACAAAAGATGTTGGATAATTTGTTAAACTCACAAAAATGTGTATTTGACAAAAGTGGCATTGGTTATAAACTAAATTTAAAACAAAAATTCTACAAGAGCTATTTTGTGAGGAATACATCTATTAACAATAAAATTGCATGTCATTATTGTAATTAAGATGGTCATATGAAAAATAGATGTGCAGTGAAGAGAAATGCATATTATGGTATGAAATGTGTTTGGGTTCCAAAAGGAACTATTGCTAACTCTCAAGGACCCAAAAAGGTTTGGGTACCTAAAACTTGAGATTTTCTTTGCAAGGCTTGAAGAAGAAAAAGAATAAGTGGTACTTGGACAGCGGTTGTTCAAGACACATGGCAGGAAATTATTCTTGGTTCTCAAGCTTCACCAAAATTGAAAACGGTGGAGACGTATATTTTGGAGACAACTCAAAAGAAAAAATCCTTGGAATTGGAAATGTTGGTAAAGTATCTTCATTCTTAATTGAGAATGTATGTTTAGTTGAAAATTTGAAACATAATTTAATTAGCATTAGTCAATTATGTGACAAAGGTTATAAAGTTGTCTTTGATAAATCAAGTTGTGTTATTGAGAATGCATGTGATGGGAAAATTTTGTTTATGGGAAATAGATGTGGAAATGTTTACACGATTAATATAGAGTGTGCATCTACTCATGATAAATATTTTTCCGTATTACATGATGATAGTTGGCTATGGCATAGAAGATTAGGACATGCAAGCATGGATTTAATTTTAAAAATTGTGACAAATGATTTAGTTAAAGGTCTTCCGAAAATCAGTTTTCAAAAAGATAGAATTTGTGAAGCATGTCAATTTGGAAAACAAATCAAAACTTCCTTAAAAAACAAGAATCATATCTCTACTTCAAAACCGCTTCAATTACTTCATATAGATTTGTTTGGACCTTCTAGGTATGCTAGTTTAAGTGGCAAATATTATGCATTTGTAATTGTGGATGATTTTTCTAGATACACATGGGTATTGTTCTTAGTTAATAAGAATGATGCCATTGATGCATTTTAAATTTTCCATAAAAAGGTTCAAAATGAAAAAAATTATTCTATTACTTGTATTAGAAGTGATCATAGTAGAGAATTTGAAAATCATGCATTTGAAAATTTTTGTAATGATTTTGGCATTGAACATCAATTTTCATCACCTAGGACTTCATAACAAAATGGAGTAGTAGAAAGAAAGAATAAGTCTATTCAAGAAATGGCTAGGATCATATTGAATAAAACTCTTTGCCTAAGTATTTTTGGGCCGAAGCCGTCAACACCACTTGTTATGTTTTAAATCGGGTGTTGATTAGACCTAATCTTAATAAAACTCCATATGAGCTTTGGAAAAATAGAAAACCCAACGTTGGCTATTTCAATATTTTTGGATGCAAATGCTTTGTGTTGAACACAAAAGATAATTTTGGTAAATTTGATTCAAAATTTGATGTTGGTATTTTTCTTGATTATTCAAATTTAAGCAAAGCTTATAGAGTGTATAACAAGAGAACTTTAGTTGTGGAGGAATCTATGCATGTTACTTTTGATGAGTCTAACCCCTCCTCTATGGAGAAAGCCATTGTTGATGATAATGCAGAAGAAGAACAACAAGAGGAAGTGTCAAATGTCAACCAAGAAGACGCACCACATGGAATCCAAGAGGAACATCATGAAGAACCAAATGTGGAGCAAAATGAAGGTACTTTTCAAACATTCCCCAAGGAGTAGAGGTATGTTTCCTCTCACCCTAAGGATGTAATTTTAGGAGATCCCTCACGAGGGGTTACTACTCGATCATCTCTTAGGAACACATGTGAGCATGCTGCATTTATTTCTCAAATTGAACCAAAATCTTTTGAGGATGTTGAAAATGATGAATCTTGGATTATGGCAATGCAAGAGGAGTTGAATCAATTTGAGAGAAACAATGTGTGAGAATTAGTTCCTTGTTTGGAACATCAATCCATTATAGGCACTAAATGGGTATTTAGAAATAAAATGGATGAATCCGGTGTAGTTGTAAGAAATAAAACTAGACTAGTGGTTCAAGGTTACAACTAAGAAGAAGGAATTGATTTTGATGAAACTTTTGCACCTGTAGTAAGGTTAGAATCCATTAGGATGTTGTTAACATATGCATGTCATAAAGATTTTATTCTATATCAAATGGATGTGAAAAGTGCTTTCTTAAATGGATATATTATGGAGGAAGTTTATGTTAAACAACCTCTTGGTTTTGAAAATTAAAAATTTCCTAATCATGTGTATAAGCTATCCAAAGCTTTATATGGTTTAAAACAAGCTCCTAGGGTATGGTATGATAGGCTTAAAAATTTCTTGTTGGATAATAATTTTTCGATGAGAAAAGCGGATACAACTCTTTTTATTAAGAATAAAAGCCAAGACATACTTATTGTTCAAATTTATGTTGAAGATATTATCTTTGGTTCTCTTAATGAATTGTTGTGTAAAGAATTTTCATCATGTATGAGTCAAGAGTTTGAGATGAGTATGATGGGAGAGTTGAAGTATTTCCTTGGACTTCAAATCAAACAAAACGAAGAAGGTATTTTCATAAACCAAGCCAAGTACGTGAATGATCTACTCAAAAGGTTTGGCTATGAAAATGGAACAGCAAAAAGCACTCCTGTGAGCACTACCATTAAGCTTGACAAAGATGAAAAAGGTAAAGAAGTGAATATCAAAATGTATCGCAGTATGATCGGATCTTTACTTTATTTGACTGCAAGTAGACCCGATATCATGTTTAGTGTATGTCTGTGTGCAAGATTTCAATCATGTCCCAAGGAATCCCATTTGCTTGTTGTTAAAAGAATTTTTTGTTATTTGATTGGAACCATAAATGTTGGCCTTTGGTATCCTAGGGGAACTCATATAGATTTAACGTGTTTTTCGGATGCGGACTTTGCCGGTCATAAAGTGGATAGGAAAAGCTTTAGTGGAACTTGTTTTGTACTAGGACACTCACTTGTTTCATGGTTTAGAAAGAAACAAAATTTTGTTGCTCTTTCAACTACCGAGGCTGAATATATAGTCGCCAGAAGTTGTTGTGCACAAGCACTTTGGATGAAACAAACACTTAGAGATTATGGCATTCATGTTGAATAAATTCCTATTAAGTGTGATAATATTAGTGCTATAAATCTTTCAAAGAATCCCATTCAACACTCTAGAACCAAGCATATAGAAATTAGACATCATTTCTTGAGAGATCATGTTCAAAAGGGAGATATTGCATTAGAGTTTATTTCTACGGAAAAACAACTTGCTGATATTTTCACTAAACTTCTTTGCGAAGAACAATTTTTAAAAATTCAGCATGAACTTGGGATGATGAAATTTTCACATTAATGTCTCTATCCATGCTAGTGAGTGTACTGAATTGATTTATATAATTGTGAAATAATGGTTATGAATTGTTTAAGCTTGATTGTCAAATGATGAATTTGCCTTGATTATGTCTTGACTGTATGAATAAATTGGTTGAAAACATGTTCATGAATTATGCATTAAAATGGCTCATAAAATATTTTCCGATCCATTAAATGATCTGAGAATTTTTATTTGCTGGCCATATATTAAATCAAATGTGCGAAAATTTAGATAAAATAAATGGATAACCGTCTCCAGTAAACGGTGAACCATTTTTCTCTAGAAACTAGATTTTTGTCTGTCTGCTTACCCCTTCACCGTTTTCTATAATTGGTGAATTGTTTGTTGGTAGTAAGTCATCTAACTATTACCTCTTAACCGTTAAGCTCTTAGGCTTTCACCGTTACCTGGTCTCAAGCCTTTGTTCATTACCCTCTAACCGTTTATTATAAACGGTTAACCGTTTTCGCATTTTAAAACTGTTCAAAGACTTTCTCTTCTTCCTCTCCAGATTACCCTTTCACCGTTTTCACCATTCCTGCGCATCCGAGGCTTTCTTCTTCCTCAAATCTTCATTTTTCTTGCTTCTTGTTCCAAATCAAACCGATAAAATCAATTTCTATCACCTTTAAAACAATTTCATCAATTCAAAACTTCAAATCAAAGCCAAAATCGAAAAATCCCAAATTAAAACCCTTACTGCTGCGAGTTGGGATTCTTCATTTTTAATCCAATTTGTTCCATTTTTCAACCAAATTGAGCATCACACTCACATTCTTTACTCATTTCTCATCAAATCACCGATTGTTTTCCCTCTCTCTCGCTTGTGTTCACTCCACCGTGCTCCTCCATGGCTGAACCTCTCGGAGAAATGTCCAGCAAAAATCTACACCTCGGGTGAATCCCATACGGCCAAGGGAAGTCACTGAATTTACTAGAATTCACTTCCCCACTCCTTCTTTGGGGAAACGGTTTGAAGACCACTTCGATGGGTGAAAGGTACTTGACTCCTCTTGTGTTAACCTTAATGATTTCCGGCACTTAGTTGTATGTGATAGAAGTGTTTGAGATATGCTTATGCCTTGGGAGTCTGCCATTAACTTTGCTGAGCGAGTGTATCCTAACTTGGTGCGAGTATTTTACTTAAACATGGATATTTCTCATAGCCGCAAACATAAGATAGTTATTCAAGTTGATGGTGTCCAAATTGAATTTGATGATGCGGATCTAGCTGAATATCTTGGTATCAGGTGTGCTAGACATTCTACGAAAATCCTTTGTTTTGACCATTTTCGTCATACGGATGCAGTCCGTCATATATGTTGCCGTAGAGACCTAACTGATGATATTTGCTTGCTTCCGTTTCGATCTTAACTTTTACCTCTCCAAGTCCATATTCTTCATTCTATTCTACAACATATAGTGACTCCTAGAAAGGGTCACACGGATGAGGTCACGAGGTTGGACGTGGGCATACTGGATAGCATACTCTCAGGTCGTCCAATAAACCTCTCATATATTATTGTGCGGCACATGTTGAGTACTCCAGCAGTTAATCACCGCTTGCTTTCATATTGTAGTATCATTACTAGGATACTGCGTCGCTTTGGTGTGCCTCTCCTAGATACTGGACATATGGAGACTAAACGGATTGGACCCCAGGCAATGACGAGTATTGGTTTTTCTTAGAAGAATGGGAAGTGGATTAAAACCAGCAACTCCAAAAATCGAGATACCTTGATAGCTCCGAAGGACGATCGGATGCTTAATAATGTTTATCCTCCCGATCAGCTTCCTGACTTTAGACTAGGAGCTCAGCCACCTCCTCCATGTCGCCGATTTGTTCCTCGGCCTCCAGTTGACTCTGACCCTGAGGCGCGTGCCGTGGATGCTGATATTCCGTCCTCCTCTGAGCCACCACCTGCACCTGAGCCCTCAGCTGCGCTTGAGCAGCCATCTGGTGTTCTTGAGCAGCTAGCTGCTTCTATGCCGCCTCCAGCTTCAACTCAGCCACCCGTCTCAGACAGTATGCAGCTGATTCTCGATTGGTTGGACACTCTTTCTCGAGACCACTAGCAGCCGCGATCTGATTTTGAGACTTTCCAGTGGCAGAGCATCGATCATCAACTTGAGATTATCCATGCTCAGTGCATCCTTCTAGGCATCCTTGGCTATAATCCGGGGAGCTCATATTCTCCTCCTCCACCACCTTATTAGTTTCTGAGTTATATTTTCGCACACACAGTTCATATTTTGATTATTTGCATTTTGACATGTATATTTTTACTGCTATATGCTATTTATGGATTTTGATGCCATGGTTTTATGCTTATTCTTGATATTGGATGCCTTGATTGAGATTGATAAAACTTTTGGATTATTCCATATTGAAGTGTTGGTTTGCTAATGATGTTGTTGGGTTGGTGATGGAGTTGTTGACAAACCTTTTTGGAAGTATTTTTCTCTCATGTGTATTATTGGTTTTGCTCATTTTTAAGGGGAAACTCTGCCCAAATTTTTGCTCGCCAAAAACTACCGAACTTGCATTTCTTTCTTTTCTCTTCTTTCTTTTTGATGATTAAGGGGGAGATAATTTGGTAGCCTTAGTGGATTTGAATGGATTTGAAATTGTTTTATAAATGGGAAGTTTTTAAAATGATGCATTTTGAGAATGCTTACTTGAGCAAAAATCATTTTACTGACCATTTCTTAATTTGGCCATATATTGAGGGGGAGCCAAATATTAACAAAGTTTGTCATCATCAAAAAGGGGGAGATTGTTAACATGAATATGTTAATAATATTGTTTTGATAATAACAAACTTTAAATGATTTTTGATAAAAATATTAGAGTTATTTCTTAACAAATGAAAGTCATAAAAATTATTCCATTCATACTTATAAAATATGGATTTTTAATTGAAAAAAGATTCTTTGGAAAATCTGGCTTAAAATGTGTTTTTGGAAATAAACGGTGAACTAGTTATTTATACACGGTTAACTGATTACGACCAGAGAGCACAAGTTTGTCTAAGCTCTAACAAATTAGTGAAAAATGAAAATAGAAAGCTTACTAGAAACTAACGGTGAACCGTTTACTACAAACAGTTAACTGATAACATTCAGAGAGTCATTTCACACAAGTCCTTAGCCGTTTACTTAAACGGATAACCGTTGTTCTTTTTGCAGGTTACTGGAAACTAACGGTGAACCGTTTATTAACAAATGGTTAACCAATAACATCCAGAGAGTCATCTCATGTAAAGCCTTAGCCGTTTACTTGAAACGGATAATAGGTATTCATTTTGCAGGTCTCTGGACGTTAACGGCGAAGGGGTAACCTAAACGGCAAACCATTTATTTGAAATATGTCCCAACGGTAACTTTGACCAGCACAAACAGTTAACCGTTAACTATTAAACGGTGAATCGTTTTCGGGCCGACAGTGCATAACGGCTAGTTTTTCAGCTCTACTTATAAATAAACTCATTCAAATTCAAAGAAGACTGATCACAACACAACCATTAAGCTTATACTCGAGTTTGCAATTTTCATAAGAGCTAAAAATATAGTTTCACTCATCTATTCACACTTTGAGCTTTGATTTGTAATATTAAATATAGTGTGAGAGAAAAACAATTTGTAATCTTTCATTTTGAGGGATTGTAAGTGTTGGGATACACTTGGTTAAGATAGGGATAATCTCTTGTTGTAAAGGTTATTAACACCTTGGAAGTCAAGTATAAGCAATTGAAGCCTTGGAGGCTTGCTTAGTGAAATCCTCAAGCCCGGAAAAGCTTGGAGGCGTAGACATAGGCGAGGTTGGTCGAACCACATAAAAATCTCCATGTTTGATTCTCTCTTCCCTTATCCTTTTAATTTGTGATCGATTTAATTATTATTGTTTTAAATTTCGTTTTTGGATTTGCATGATAATTTGTTTTTAGTCGAATAATTTATATAATCCCAATTCACCCCCCTCTTGGGTTGCCTAGTTAGAATTTCATAGGTAACCTAAGAAATTATTTGCTTTCTTCTCTTCAAGCATATTACATCTTATTGAAATTACTTTGGCCTTAAGTCTTGTTCTATTATTTGAATGCACATTACATGTTTGACGAAAGACTATGGCTGCCTTAGAGCTGCTCCAAGGTAGAGTATAAATCACTGCCACACACGTAAAGTGATAAATAGTAAAAAATTTTATTATAACTTTAATCATGTGGGTAATCTACTTTAGAGCAATTCCAACATAGCCGGATCCTTGAAGAAATGTCTCTTTAAAAGATTACTTTTATTATTATATGTTCAATTATTGCTATCTCAATAAGAAGGCTTTTGAACCTGGACACAATATGGAGGTAATAAATACTTTTTATTAATTTATAACTAAAAATTACAGAATAGATGTTGATGCCAATAATGTTCTTTTATCAATAGTTGAAATGGCTAAATATGTAGCTGGTGAATGTACATCCTTGATATTTAAACATACTTTTCTCTATGTTTGTTGATTGTCTTGGCATGCTATTTAAGTAAATTAATTAATAAAGAAATCCAACTCCTTTAATATGTTTTTCATAACTTAATTAAGATATATTCATTTGATATTGGTGTGAAGCTTTTGAAATGGCATTAACAAAACAACTAGTTATTAATATCACATATATGCAACTTGATGCGTTTTGTAGATTTCATATAGAGTTGCTTAAAGAATTGAGTATGGATTGCCTTAGTCTGCAATGTCATATTGTAAGAAACTTGTCTTTCTTTTATTGTTTATCTTGATATAAATTATTTGTTGTTTTCTGAATAATACAAGCAGAGTTGATAAATAAATGAACACCTTGTATAAAATATGTGTAAGGACTGGTTCTTCTCTTTTGGTTATCAGTGTTTGATTTTATTACATTTGAACTTGTAGCTTTAATCTTGCTAGAATGAGCTGATATTCACTGTGTGACTCTGTTTTGATGTAAGGTTATTTATATATCTTCGTGTTAGCAAATGCTGCTTTCTGCTTGTGTTTGTCATTCCAAATATAAATGAAATAAATTAACATTAGGAAAATGACATTTCACTGTCAATACTATGCAATTTTACTTTTATTTTTTTCAACTGCTTCTTTTCTTGTCAATATGCTTAGTGATTGAGTTTGACTTAAGTAGGTCAAACTAAAACTCTCAAAATTTAGATCTCTAATGGAAAAAAAGGATTTTACTTAATGGTTTCAACCCCTAATTTTGCTTTTGAAATTTCATCATACTGTATATGTTGTTTTGCTACACGTGAAATTTGCATACTTAATTTAGTACTTCATCAATGGATTGTTTAAATAATTTAAGTCACACGTTAATTTATTGCCTTGGACTAAATTTTATTTAATTAATTTTGTCTTCTTCTGAAAAAATAAAAAAAACAAGTAATGCTTCTGTTCTTCTCTATTTTTAGTTGCGATTCAATCTCTTAAGCTATTAGTAACTCTATGTTTCTTGCAATGAACAATGAAAGTACTTCTATTTTTTAATATTTCTTTGATTTTTTAAAAAATATATTATTTGCTGTTTTCTTAAGTTCCAATCTTCTGCATTAAGGCTAAAATTTTTTATAATTTTTTGAAAATGTTTATAATTTTTTTAACTCTTTATTTGTTTTTTAATAGTTGTCTTTGGATCTTGCATATGATCGACTTACCCTCAAAGGTTGTTCATTATTTGAATTCAACAAGAAATAAAATCAATATTGATGTAAAAAGATTGTAACTGTGTAAGTTTGTTAATATATTTAGCAATAAGTATACTATTGATTTTTGCTATATACACTTAGCCTAGCATGCTAGTAAAGCACTATTTAATTTGATTATCATTCCCTATACAACAAGTAAAAGTGAAGCACCTTGGTGATTTGGTTAATTTGTTGTGGTTGATTTAAATTGCAAGATATACTATACAATTGGGGTAAATTTGTATGGCATATGACTAAGGCAAGAGTTGGACACTTTTTTTCCTTTTTTTTTTGTATTTCCATATCTTTATTTAGATTTTCTGTACTCTAGGTTCACTGTTCACATTTTTCAGCCTCTCATATATTATTTTCTTATTTATATATAGGTTTTTATGGAAATATTTGAGATCAATGGTGAAAGGATAACTAAGGATTGAATTGATTGTTGTTGCTGATTTGGGCATTGCTTTCGGTGTTGAAGATTCATTGGTACTAATTCTGCCGCAAAGTGTAGAGTGAACTTAGATGAATGTATAGTTTGAAAAATAGATCTTATTTTTTGTATATACATTTCAATCATTTAAAGTTTGTCCTTGTACAATTTAGATAATGTTTAGTTCCCCCATAATTTATACAAAATAATGTGAGACTATATTGCTTGTCATTTAAAATGAAATTAATCATCATGGAATAACATTTTTTGAATAGAAAATTTTTGGTCATTAGGTATCAATGCATGTGACTACAATATGTCACTATGGATGTTTTCTTTGAACAACGATGGAAAGTAGTCATTTTAAATTTTTCGATATGATGCTAATAGTCATCAAATAATAAATTATGTTGTAATTAAAAAAAATGTGAGACTATATTACATATATTTTACAATGAAAAAATCCATCACAATATATTAATTTTTTTGACTAGATATTGTAGTTATGAATACTTACATTTTATGACAAAAGATAATATTCACTTAAAATTTTTTAATACAATTTAACTAGTTATGAAATAGAAAAATAAATTGTTTTTAAAACAAATTTGGGACTAAATTAATTACCAATTGTATTTACAGAAATTGTCACAAATGATAACTACTTTGGATGATTATGTAACTTCGCGATGTGTAAAATTCAACAAAAAAAAGAGTATTGTTAATTGTATCTTCGAACCTTTAAAATGACGATTTTTAGTAATTGTTGTACAAACTTATCTTGTACAAATTAATGTGGCATTAATTTATTAGTTTAATAAAAATATAAAATAATAGAAATAAATCATGTGGGTTAAGAGATATTTAATTCAACCAATTTTATCATGTCACATCAGTTTGCACAAAATAAATTTTTACAAGAGTTTGTGGCTATATCATTACTCTTGTTGCGGCTATATTTATATAATCTTGAGATAAATATTATAATCACTATAAACCACATATTGTGACAAATATTAAGTGTCATTAATTGCTTTTATGAATCTCTAATATGACCATTTTTAATACAATTTGTGATAGTTTTAACTTAATTCAAGACAGCTATGTTTGTCATAAAAACATATTTTTTTAACATGATGAAAATAACTTTTGTCGGTATAACGTTTTAAGATGGCCTTTGTACAACTAGCGTTTGACAATGTATTTTTTGTCATAAAAAATATAAAGTGACTACTTTCTTATTTTTATTGAATAGTTTCTTTGTAATAAAATATTATTTTTCTTGTAGTGGTGTATAAGAGCAATTGGATACCCAGACTTTCAATGTTCAAGCCAATTTCAACTCAACTAATGGTAATCGATACTACAATAGTAGAGAATTGATGATAAGCAACTTTATGAGGAAACTTCGATCTATGAATGTTGTGCAAATTTTATTGAATTCGTAAGTGTACGAATCTATTGTAGAATAGATCAATGGTAACGAGTGTCGATCCCACGAAAATGTGGATTTTAATTGCGTGTAGAGTTAATTTTATAAATGGATGGTTAGATTTGCGGTGAAAGTGATTTAGAATATCCTAAAATTTAAATTAGAATGATGGGAATAAATTAAAGTGAAAACTATTAAAATGAAGCGCTTAGGTTTCGGGATCTGCACTCAACAAGCAGCATGGGTTTAATATTCCTCATTGTGCCAATTAAATCATGAGTATGGGGTTTCCACTCCTCATAAACCTCACTCAAATAAATATGGTACTAAATGCTTATCGTGTCAAATAATAACAACCTTGCACTAGGGAGATAATTGTATCAATGCAATATACAAACAAGATTTTTATTATCTGTTGACAAAAAGTCAAAACATCCACATAAATTAGAGGGAAAGAGAAAGTAAATTTACCAAATTAGGCCCATGAAATATGTTGAGACTTCACTTTCAATCCAAGCTTGAAAGAAAATTAGTTACTCATAATTAAACTATGAGTAAAATGAGAATTTATAAAAATACATAGAAAATATATGATAGAGAAGAAATTTAAGAAAATAGAGCTCAAAAATGAATTCAGAGCTACTAAATTAGGAAGAGACCCCTTATTTATAGATATAATGAGTAAATTATGGCCATCAGATTAAAATAATTTGGACGCTCATGATTACGACATGTGGCAAGTTATGATTGGATAAAACACATCATCAAGACTTTCGTTCCATGTATATACATGTACCTTACGCACGTTTTTTCGCTCACTAACATACTGTCACGTCATCGGTCTGTTAATATATATGTTTTCATAATGTTGATTTTGATGATTACAAATAATATTGAGAATGATTAATTATTTAAGCTAAAATTATTTTTGTACTTTGTAAATAAATCATTACTTTTACATTATAAAGGTTTTATATTTAATGAAAAATGATTTTATGAAATTGGTTGTTTTTCAAGTTATGATTTAATTGAAAGAGTTTTTGAAAACTTTGAAATCAACAAGTATTGCTTAAAATTTTGGAAAATGACTTATTTGAAAAGTGTCATAGCATTTTAGGCTATATCATAATTTTAGAAAGTTTTGAGATTAACAAAGTATTATTTAAAAATTCTAAAATTGGACTTATTTGTAAACTTTCATAATGTTTTGGGTCATAATGCAGTTTTGTAAAATGTTGGGGTCAGACTATAAATTTAGAAAATAATTTCACTGTAGCAGTCATTGTAGCAAACGGTTAACCGTTTATTTGAAACAGCTAACCGATAATTTCCAAAAAGCATGTTCTATAAAATATTGTTAAAATGAGATTTTGGAACATAACAGTGAGCCGTTTACTGAAAACGGTTAACCGATTATTTTAATCTTGAACCATTTAGTAAGAACAGTTAAACCAAATTTATTTTGCAAGTTACTGGAAATAAATGGCGAACTGTTTATCACAAACGGTTAACCAATAACATCCAGAGAGTCATTTCATGTAAATCCTTAACCGTGTACTATAAGCGGATAATTAGTGTTCATCTTACAGGTCTCTGGAAGTTAACAGTGAAAAGGTAAGCCTAAATGGCGAAAGGGTAAGTCTAAACGGTAAACCGTTTATTTGAAATTTGGTCTAACAGTAACTTTTGACCAACCTAAATGGTTAATTGTTAATAGTTAACGGCGAACCGTTTTCGGGCCGACAGTTTGTAACGGCTAGTTTTTGAGCTCAAACTATCAAAACTCAAATCCAACTCATTTTAAAGCTCTCCCACAAGCGAAAACAAAAAGCACACGAGATATCTTGAGCCTTCAACTTGCAAAACACAAAACATTGAATCATTTCTTGTTCTTCATTTTTGAATATCTACTCATTGAGTTAGTTTTATTGTAACTCTCATTTATTCATCTCAATTGTAAGAGTTTGAGTGTGTGAGACACTTGAGTGAAGAGATTGAGAGATAATCTTTTTGTTGTAAAAGTTCATTGATACCTTGAAGTCAATTGTAATCGGTTGAAGCCTTGGAAAGGCTTGGATAGTAAAATCCTCAAGCTGGGTGAGCTTGGAGGTGTGGACGTAGGCGGGGATAGCCGAACCACGTAAAAATCCTTGTGTTCGTTTTTCTCTTCCCTTACTCTTTTAATATTGTGCTTGATTGAATTTATTGTTTTGATTTGATTAAGGCAATAGATTAAATTGTTGTGCGAATTGTATTGCATAAATTTTTAAAATCCCAATTCACCCCCCTGTTGGGTTGCCTAATTAGTATTTCATTTGGTATCAGAGCGAGGTGCTCTTGTGTAGACTTAACCATCTAGAGTTAAAGATTAATAGCAACCTAAATTAGTTCAACTTTCATGGAAGGCCAATCCACCACCAGACCTCCATTATTTGATGGTAATGACTATCCTTATGGGAAAACTGGGATGAGAGTGTTTTTAGAAGTCTTAGATTATGAAATATGAGAAATAGTTTATGATGGTTCATTCATTCTTAGGAAGAATGTTTTAAATGAGTTGGATAAGAAAAATATGTTTTTAAATTCCAAGGCTATGAATGATTTATTTTTTGCTTTAGATAAAAAGGAATTTCATAGAGTTTCAAATTGTTCTAGTGCTTATGAAATTTGGAGAACACTGAAATTGTGTATGAGGAGACTACAAAGGAGGAAGAATTTCATGAAGTGCCAAATTTGGCACTTATGGCAATTAGAGATAAATCGGATGATGAACTTGATGAGGTAAATGATCTTCCTACTTATGATGAATTACATGATGCTTTTAAAGAATTGCATGATGAGTGGATGAATCTTAGTAAAAAGAATACATGTCTTAAGAAGAAAATGCTAGAACTTACAAATGAAAAGGATACCATGCAAAAATGCATTGATTCATTGAATTAAAAGATAAAGAAATTAGGATTAGAGAATAAAACATTGCATGATGAAGTTGCACTATCAAATGAGAAATTTAGCACTTCACACAAGCATCTAGAATTACATGTAGATAACTTGAAAAATGAAAAGGATACTTTACAAAAATGTAATGATTTATTAAATGAAAAGATCAAAGGACTAGAGTTAGATAATAAAATGTTGTATGATAGAATTACATCATTTAAAGTTAAACAAAATATTTCGTATGAGCATGAAAAATCACATATTGATAAATTGATGAAAGAAAATGATGT
The DNA here is from genome assembly GCA_029633175.1 of Citrus glauca. Lineage (NCBI taxonomy): Eukaryota > Viridiplantae > Streptophyta > Magnoliopsida > Sapindales > Rutaceae > Citrus > Citrus glauca. Next base: position 9,385,810 of record JAQOOD010000001.1, read on the forward strand.
GCTTAAGAAAAAGAGTAATGAGCTCAATGAAATTGTATTGAAATTCACAAATAGTCAAAAGAACTTAGAAAAATTACTAAGCACTCAAAAATGTGTGTTTGATAAAAGATGACTTGGGTAAAAGCCTTACTTGAAACAAAAATATTATAAGAATTATTTTGTTAAGGCAACCTGCACAAGTGATCATAAGATTGTTTGTCATTATTATAATGGAAATGGTCATATGAGTTTCAGATGTCCAATTAAGAGAAATGTATATTATAGAGTTAAATGTATTTGGGTTCCAAAAGGAACAAAATCTAACATTCAAGGACCCAAGAGTATTTGGGTACCAAAGTACACAACTTGAATATTTTTTTTGTAGGTACCACAAACAAGGAATGGTGGAGAGTTCCTTGATAAAGCTTGTGTGGATAATCATTTGAGCATGATCTAGGAGAAAAAGATGAGGCAAGATGATTTAATTGTTTTGGTAACAATTCTTGCCATATTAGTTTTGTTGAGTGGATCATGATAAATGGATAATAGCTTGAATTTATGAAAGTATACTTATATATTTACATGACTGAATTATCATTATATTTAACATTGAGTGCTTTATCATAATGCATGGTTATATATTTATGATGATAGCTTGTCAACTTATTATAATAGATTTGTTTGATTTTGATGATTATGTAACATCTAAGCTTGATAAACGAGTGATATGCTTGAATAATTGATCTTTGAATGCTTATATGTTTCATGATTGTGTAAAATATATACATGATGAATGAATTATATGTGTGAATTATTGTATGATTAATTGTGTTATATCATCATTCATTTACAAAATCGCCATCATTGTTTGATATGATTTCATATGTTTGGTCTTGTATACATATATGTTTCATGCACTAATTGGTGTTTTTGAAAAGTTAAATGATTTTTAAAATTGATCAATTTTTAAGCCAAAAATAAAATGATATGTATAATACAAGTCTAAGAGCTTACAAAATTTCAAAAATATTTTCCATAGCTTAACTAGTATACAACTTCTAATCAACCAGAAAACCGTTTTTCACTTTGGAGCTCTCTAGACCAAATCCGGATAACTGGACATTTAAAACCAGCAAGCAAATTCATTTTGGTGCTCACTGGAGCACAACTGGTCAGTCGAATATTATCAACTGGTAAACCGAATTGGCTTTGGTTGCTCTCGGGTTAAATTTCAAATAACTGGATTGGAAATATCGGTAAGCTATTTGAGAGAGTTTCATTTCTGGACAACAATCGATTAGCCGATTATGGCATCCGGGAAGTCGGATCTGCACAACTCTTTTTCTGCCTCAAAACCGGACAACAGTTCCTTTATCTGGAAATCTGGATTCGCGTTGCTGCCTTACTGCTTGATCACATGTTTTAAGCTCTTTCTGCTTCATTTTTCATTTCTATTCACACATTCTTTCTCTCTCCAAAATCGTGAGTTGCTCATCTCTATTTACATTCAATTTCTCTTCATTTCTCACCCATTTTTATGCCAAAATCACTGATTCAAACCAATACCCATGCATTTCACTTTCATTAAATATTTCCCAATCATTACTTCTTCACTTGTTCTTCATCATTTCATCATCATCTCTCACGCGTGAATAGTGCTTCTCTGTTTCTCTATCTCTCATTATAATCCACCATTTGTTTTTAATCAACACCATACATTGCCTTGAATCATCTCTAAAATAATTTTTATTGATTTAAACTTACTTTTTTTACTCAATATCTTGAAAATGCGAATTTGTGCATTTTAAGTATTTCAAATTACCACTTCCATAGTGTGCTCTCCTTACGGATTTTACCATAGTTTTCTATTATATTATGCACTTACATTTTCATATGCATTTTTGCTTTCATTGTGGATTGATGATGATTATTGTTTGATATTTGGATGTTTTATATTTGGATATTATGGAACTAATGTCCTTATCTTGACTTTTTGATGATCAAGAGGGAGATATGAGATGTAAGGGAGAAATACATCTTCTTTGAGATTCTTAAGCATATGAATTTTTATTTTTTTAAGTTATATTAAAATGTCACATTAGATCTTTGTTGTGTTTTACTGTTTTGATTTTTAAAATGTGTTCTTATAACTTTTGCGAAGAATAGTTTTCAAAAATTAGGCATGAATTTGGAATGATTAAATTTATTAATCTCTCTAATCATGTTATTAATACTATTAAAATTGATTTATAGATGATTTTGATGATTGATGATTATGTATATGTTGCTTGATGAATTGGTAAAGTTGTTGGTTTGTAATAATTGTTTAAACCTATATGGAAGTGTTTTAACTATGTTGTATATTTGAGGATTTGTTCATTTTTACGGGGAGATTCTATCGAAATTTTTGCTTACAAAAAATGGGTAATATCTTCATCGAATTATTTTTTATGATCTTGTTTCGATTGCATCTATCTATCTTTTTTTTTTTTATGATAAGGGGGAGATAAATATGATATGTTTTTGGATAAAATTATTTTGGTTAAAGTTTTAATTTGGCCATATATTTAGGGGGAGCATATAATATGATTTTGGATAATATACATTTTAAACTTTTTTGTTGTCCAAAGAGGGAGACAAAGTAATATATCATTTCGATGTTGTCAAAAGGAGGAGAATAACATGCACTTTGAATAATTGTTTTGATAATTGATATGTGATTATGGTGATGATTTTGAGATAATAATAATTTGATTACATGGTGTGTTTCATAATTTATAATAATTTTGGAGTAATATTACTAAACTTGTATTTGAGGTGCTTGTTGTTAGGGGGAGTATCTATCCCAATTTCTATTCGGACAACATGGGTAACAAATTTGCTATTCTTTTCCTTTTCCACTAAGTTTTCTTTTTGATAATGAGGGGGAGAAGAATACATGTATTTAAATTTGTTAATTTAGGAAAATTGTAAGAGAAGATTATATTTAGGGGGAGCAATTTGTGGAATCATTATTTAAATATATGAAATGTTTGTCATCATCAAAAAAGGGGATATTGTTAACATATATGTTTCTATAGTGTTAATTTTGATGATAACAAACAATATTAAAAATGATTTCATACAAATCCTTAACCGTTTATTATAAACAGTTAACCGATAACATTCAGAAAGTCATTTCATGCAAATTCTTAACCGTTTACTATAAACGGATAACTAGTATTCATCTTACAGGTCTCTGGAAGTTAACGGTGAAAGGGTAAGCCTAAACGGTGAAAGGATAAGCCTAAACAGCAAACCATTTATTTGAAATTTGGCCTAACGGTAACTTTTGACCAACCTAAACGGTTAACCGTTAATAGTTAAAGGCGAACCATTTTCGGGCTGACAGTTTGTAACGGCTAGTTTTTGAGCTCAAACTATCAAAACTCAAATCCAACTTATTTTCAAGCTCTCCCACAAGCGAAAATAAAAAAGCATACGAGATATTTTGAGCCTTCAACTTGCAAAACACAAAACATTGAATCATTTATGGTTCTTCATTTTTAAATATCTACTCATTGAGTGAGTTTTATTGTAACCCTCAGTTATTCATCTCAATGGTAAGAGTTTGAGTGTGTGAGACACTTGAGTGAAGAGATTGGGAGATAATTTCTTTGTTGTAAAGGTTTATTGATACCTTGAAGTCAATTGTAATCGATTAAAGCCTTGGAAAGACTTGGATAGTAAAATCCTCAAGGCGGGTGAGCTTGGAGGTGTACATAGGCAGGAATAGCCGAATCACGTAAAAATCCTTGTGTTCGTTTTTCTCTTCCCTTACTCTTTTAATATTGTGCTTGATTGAATTTATTGTTTTGATTTTATTAAGGAAATAGATTAAATTATTGTACCAATTATATTGCATAAATTTTTAAAATCCTAATTCACTCTCCTCTTGGGTTACCTAGTCAGTATTTCATGGTCAATGCTACATCAATATTTTAGTCCAATAGGATCACACCACATCATTGGTTAATGCCACATCATCAGTCAACGCCATATAAGCAGTCAATGCCACATCATTCATCCAATCGAATGTTGTCACGTCATCAGTTAGTGCCACATCATCGGACCGTATATGTGAACAGTGTCGTGAACAACAATGTACATGTGAACAATGTCGTGAACAACAACGTACATGTGAACAATGTCGTTTAATCTTTTATACTCTTAAGGTTTTTGACTACATTGAGTTCAAAATTATTGTCTGTTCTGCTATCTGATCTCTCGTTCATTGTAAAATGACTATAATGCTCTTTAAAATATATAAAATGCTTAATTATAATAAAACACACATAGTTAAATCACAAGAGACTAAAATACATAAAAGTAGGGATATTAGTGAGATTTAGAGTGTAAAATGAAAATTTTCTCCTTTATAAATATACACTTTCTAGCTCTCACCCCCCAACCAGTTTATTGCTAGTTCCTAGCAAATTTAGCAAAAAAAATTCAAACCCAAAATAATTTAAAAAAATAGTTGTGTTTATTCAATTAGACTAGTGATAACGATCAAATAAAAGTATAAGCATTATCCTCAACCTAAAGAAATATCACCCCCACATTAACCATCCACATGAATCAGTCTAGTAGACTTTGTCACAGCTACGGTAATCAAGCCACTTTCAAGAATGACATGTCAAACCCCAAAATCTCATTGATAATAGTGACACTCTCACAAAGAAATTAAACCTAATAAAAATAGTTACTCCAATGAATGGTAAATTGAGAGAAAATAATAAAGAAGTAATATCATACACTCTCACCTAGATGAAAGAAATATATCCACAACTTAAAAATAATATGATCTTAAGAAAAAAAAATACTAGTCAAACCAATGTATTCATTTTTTATGCACCACTACATTTTTTTTTTGCCCATATAATTAGCTTCTATTTTAAACATAGCTCCCTAAAATTAAGAATGACTTTTATTATGACGTAACGTAGGCTAAGGACAGGGCTAACAAAGTAGGGAAAATAAGAAAAATAAAATATACATTTGAGAAAAAGTAGAGATCTTTTGAAAATTAACCCAATTGTGCAATTAAGTCTTATCACGAGTACATAGTAATATTCCTTAGAAATAAGGATGTAAGATGTGATGTGATATAAAGTATAATGTGAGCTGTAAAGTAGATTCTTTAAAGATAAAGATCAATAATGTACAAAATATGTAATAGTAGATCCCTTCAGCCTATAAAAGGGATCTCATAGTTTGTATCTAGGTATCGAGTCTTGAAGCAAGCCTAGTCGCTATAAGCTCTATTCTGTAATTAACCAACTAGTCTTAAACAAAATTCTTAGTTTTCAAAAGTGGTATCAGACCCATGTTTCCTAAAAGGAAACCCCTGGGTGTGCAACAATATTATGCTCTATGGTTGCCGGAATATTCCGGATCCTCCACATTATAAAATTGTTGGACACTAATCTTACTGTCCAAATTTTCAAAAACTAAAACACTTTAAAAAGCACTTTTAAAGTGTGGCGCCCATTAGAAAAGGCCAGGAGAGCCGTGTGTTTATGGCTTATCACCTCAAAGAAAACTCTTTGAGTCTTTTAGCCATGGAAAACTAAAACAGGTTTAGATCAGAAACCCAACCAATTTCTGATTCTTCCTCCTAAGCCATCAGAGTCCCACTAGACAGCTCACCCTCAATAAACTTCCACTATGAAACCTAAGAGGATAAAAACAGAGAGAGAGTAGTCCAATCCTTTAGACTGGATCTGCTAGACCCTTATAGATATTACCATGTAAACACCACTCTAAATTCCTTAAAAGCCATAATCCCAATTAGACAACCTAAGTTAAAATCTATTTACAAATCCTCAGTGATAACTATCCAGGCTATCTCTTCCAGCTCAAAAGAAATCTACTCATATATCCTTTTTTTCCCTGAAATAACTAGGTGGCAAACCTACTTATTCATAGCTGGAAAAGATGTGACATGCTTCATTGCCATTCTTGACACTAGGTGGTAAACTTTTGAAAAAGCCCTGATTACTGCTGTTGAAGCATGACTTAATCAAGGCCATATCGTCCTCTAAATTGAGCTAAACTTCACCCTTGATCTACGTATGCCATCAAAGTGTTAATCTAGTTAAACTGGTTAACCATGAAACCTGATGAATCAACTCTGGCAATCCACCACTCTATAACTTATAAAGTCCAAACACACATGTTCTCTATGAGTAGGTCTGGAAAGCCCATCACCAGATTTTTAGCTGGTGAAGGAAGAGTAATTCAGCCCAGGACTTATAGCCAAAATCAACTTGTTTTTCCACCACAATGGATTAATGAGTATGAGAAAAATAACAGACCCCAACAAATTTATGAAGTTCTAAAGGTTAGCAAATTACAAGGTGGCAGGGTGTAAGTCTCTTTTCCATCAGAGACTAAACCCCTTTATCCATGCGAAAAATGCCAGATTGAAGAATGACATCCATCATCTTGTACAAACATGCCCAGGAGATCAACTTCCTACCGACTCATGGGTCCAATAACCATGCTCAATACCCTAGACCTTGATAATGAAATTTTCAAGGATATAACTGGAGGAATCACGGCAGCATGCTGGATGATCTAGAAAACTAGCCCCACTGAATTTAGACCGATCGAAAAGGTACTTAATTGGTCAAACATAAATGTTGTTGAACAAAATTAGGCATTAAAAGAAATCATAATCAATCAACAACAAATCTTAGCCGAATTGAACATTTTAAAAAAGCAAGTAAAGAAGACCAAAAAATCTATAAAATGACCACTCAATAGCTATCGCACTTTGTGTGAATCTTAGACCTATCAGCATGATAGTCTTTACAGAAGTTGCATTTAATCAGAGAGAGCTAACCATTCAGAAACATAACTTCTCTAGAAAGCTTTCTGGCAGTTTCTAGATGCATTTTCCTTCCAAATATGCTATGATTTTGTGGGCTTGCTTTTCCAGTATCTGGACACTTTTTTTAAAAAGAATTGGCTTGTTTTATCTATTTCTTTTGTGGATGTAGCTCTTGTGAAGACTATCATACTGATAGGTTTATGATTCTCGTAGAGTTGCAATAGATGTTGAGTGGTCATTTTGTGGATTTTTTTGGTCTTCTTTACTTGCTTTTTTAAACTGTTCAATTTAGTTAGGATTTGCTGTTGATTGATTAGGAATGCTTGGTTTTGTTCAACAACATGTATGTTTGACAAGTTAAGTACCTTTTCGATCGGTCCAAACTTAGTAGGGCTAGTTTTCTGGATCATTCAACATATTGCCATGATTCCTCCAATTCTATCTTTGAAAATTTCATTATCAAGGTTTGGGTTATTGATCATAGTTATGGGACCCATGATTCGAAAGGAAGTTGATCCCCTAGGTATGTATGTACAGAATGAAGGATGCTTTCCTTCAATTTGGCATTTCTCACATAGATAAAGGGGTTTAGTCTCTAATAGAAAAGAGAATGACACCCTACCACCTTGTAATCTGCTAATCTTCGGGACTTCATGAATTTGTTGGGGCTTGTTATTTTTCTCATACTCATTAATCTATTGTGGTGGAAAAACAAGTTGATTTTGCCTATAAGTCCTGGGCTGAATTACTCTTTTTTCACCAGCTAAAAATCTGGTAATGGGCTTTCCAGACCTACTCATGGAGAATGTTGTGCAAATTTTATTGAACTTGCAAGTGCACGAATCTATTGTAATATATATCAATGGTGACGAGTATCGATCCCACGAGGAGGTAAATTTTAATGTGTAGAATTAATTTTGTAAACGGGTGATTGAATTTGTGGTGGAAATGATTTAAAATATGCTAAAACTTAAATTAAAATGGCGAGAATAAATTCTGAAATTGGAATTGAAATGGTAAGAATAAATTAAAGAGAATTATATTGAAATGACGTACTTGAGTATCTGGATCCGTATCAACATGCATCATGGGCTAAATATTCCTTATTAATACCAATTAAATCATGAGGGGGAATCTACACCTTATGAACCACGCTCTAATAAATATGGTGCTAAGGGCTTATCGTGCCAAATAATAATAACTTTATACTAGGGAGCCAGTGAAACCAAGGCGGTACTAGACAAGATTATTATTATTTGTCAACGAAAAGTCAAAACATCCATAAAAACCAGAGGAGAAGAGAAAATAAATTTACCAAATAAAGTCCATGACACATGTTGAGACTTCACCTTCAACCCAAGCTTGAAAGAAAATTAGCCACTCATGATTGAACTAGGGGCAAAATGAGAATTTATTAAAATACGTAGAAAATATAAGATAGAGAAGGAATTACAGAAAATAAAGTCTAAAAATGAATTCATAGGTGCCAAATTAGGTAGGGGTGGTCCTTTTTTTTTATAGATACATCGAGTAAATCATGGCCATCGGATTACAAACAGTTTAGACGCTCAGGATTGTGCCACGTCATCAGGCAACAATACGCATCAATAGTACGCGGTTTGACTATGCGGCTTAAACAGTGACATGGTTTGCACACGATTTAAACAGTAACGTGGTTTGCACAGTAACGCAGTTTGGTTGAAAATAATCCCATGTATTGCATGTACCGTACACGCATTTTTTTTCTACTAATATGCTGCCATGTCACCATCAACAGTACATAAGAATTTTAGTCCAACAGAATCGTGACACCTCATTAGTCAATGCCACATCATCGGTCAATGCCACGTCATCGATCCGTCTATGTGAACAGTGCCATGAACAGTAACGTAGACAGTACCCGTACATGTGAATAGTACCATACATGTGAACAATACTATTTTTCCTTTTATGCTCTTCTTGAGGTTTTTGACCGTCTTGAGTTCAAAAGTGATGTTCGTTTTGCCGTTTGATCTTTCATTTATTGTGAAATGACTATAATACCCCTAAAATACATAAAATACTTAATTAAAATAAAACACACATAATTAAATTACAAGAAACTTAAATACATAAAATTAAAGGTTGTTAGTAAGACGTGAAATGTAAAATGACAATTTCTCTTTTATAAATATGCATTTTCTAACACTCAACAGAGAACATGTGTGTTTGGAATTTATAGGTCATGGAGTGGTGGATTGCCAGAGCTGACTCATCAGGTTTCATGGTTGACCCATTTAACTAGATTAACACTTTGATGGCATATGTAAGGGATGGCTTATGTAGATCAAGGGTGAAGTTCGACTCAACTTGGAGGACGATATGGCCTTAATTGGGTCATGCTTTAACAGTAGTAATCAGGGCCTTTTCAAAAGTTTGCCATCTAGTGTCAAGAATGGCAATAAAGCATGTCACATCTTTTCCAGCTAGGAATAACAGTTGTAGTCCTACCTGGATGGCTTTAAGGTGCAATCACTTGTAACAAATCTTGAGATCTAACTCTGATCTATAAGTTTGTAATAGATCAAGTAGCTTATTAGCAGTATGAGCAAAAATAAAAATTGTGAAAGGAATGAAATAGTTTTTTTTATTGTATGGTTAAGAAATGTGATAAAACCATCATAAAAGTTATTGAAATTTAACAAACCGATGAGTTTATGATGAATGTTCAAATGGGCCGAAGATGCTAATGTGATTAATACCTTTAGAGTTGCAAGATTTTCTAGTAGAAAAATAAAAGCATCAGCATGATTTAGATAATCTAAGTTTAATATCATCATTTGAAAAATTCTAATATTTAAAAGTTTGACAAACAATATGAAAATCATTCAGATGATTATATGGGTCATCATTTTCTAGGCCATAAATGTTGGGAGACAATTTAGCACACTATGTTTTAACTTAAAACTCCTAGCAGTTACATTTTGGTATCTTATGCACAATGTGCTCAAGTGAGCTAAGAGACTAAAATAGTCCTTAAATGGCCTCTCTTGCGGTGCTAGTTGTTGTTGTTGTTGCAAATTCATTTCAATTTTATCTTTAATTACAACGTGTTTGTGTGTACGAAGTGTTTTTCCAGTTTAAAATCTATAGGCACAAGATTAGGTAATTGTGACCTTTGACTATAGAACACAAACAAATAAGAACAAAACTAATAAAAATAAAGAAGAAGAAGAAGAAATTACGATACTAACCTTATCACGCTGTTACAACCTTATTATGAAAATACACTCAAGTGCTATAAAAGAAATTCGTGAAATAAATTAACTAAAATTAAAATAAATTAATAGACGGTTGAACCGGCCAAATTAACAAGATAAACGAAAAATTAAAAAGAAAAATAACATGAACATTAAATTATTTACAAAAATAAATCAACTACAAAAATTAATTTTACAAATTAAAATAACTTACCTCCTCGGCAACGGTGCCAAAATCTTGTTGTGAAATTTTTTTGAACTTGCAAGTGCATGACTCTATTGTAGAATAGATCCACTGTGATTTGTGTTGATCCTACGAGAAGGTGAATTTTAATTGTGTGTAGAGTTAATTTTCTAAATGGGGGGTTGGATTTGTGGTGAAAGTGAGTTAGGCTATCCTAAAATTGAAGTTAGAATTGCAGGATTAAACTAAAGTAAAAACTATTAAAATAAAGCGCTTGGATTTTTAAATCTGCATTCAACACGCACCATGAGCTTAATATTCCTTATTAGTGCAAATTAAATCATGAGGAGGGGGGTTTCCACTCCTCGTGAACCCTACTCAAATAAATATGGTGCTAAGTGCTTATCGTGTCAAACAGTAGTAATCTTGTACTAGGGAGATGATTATATCAGTGTAATATCTAGACAAGATTATTACTATATGTCGACGAAAAGTTAAAATATTCGCATAAATTAGAGGGGAAGAGAAAGTAAATTTACGAAATTAAACCCATAGAATATGTTGAAACTTCACCTTTAACCCAAACTTGAAAGAAAATTAGTCACTCATAATTGAACTAAGGTAAAATAAAAATTTATAAAAATACATAGAAAATACAAGATATAGAAGGAATCACAAAAAAATAAAGATAAAAAATAAATTCAGGGTTGCCAATTAAGGGGAGCCCCCAATTTATAGATACAATGAGTAAATCATAGCCGTCAGATTAAAATAATTTGGACGCTTAAGATTGCGACACGTGGTAAGTTCTGATTAGATAGAATACATCATCAGGGTTGTCATTCTGTGTATATGCATGTACCGTACGCATGTTTTTCGGTCCACTAACATATTGTCACGTCACTGGTCAACGTCACATCAACATTTTAGTTCAATGAGATCGTGACACTTCATCAGTCAATGCCACTTCATCAGTCAATGCCACATAAGCAGTCAATGCCACATCGTTCGTCTAATTAAATGCTACCATGTCATCGGTCAATGTCACATCATCGGACCATATATATGAACAATGTCATAAACAGTACCATAAACAACATTGTACATGTGAACAATGTCGTTTATCTTTTTATACTCCTCCTAAAGTTTTCGATTGTTCTGAGTTCAAAATTATTGTGAAAAAACCATGATACCCCCTAAAATACTAAATTATAATAAAACACATAATTAAATTATAAGGGACTTAAATACATAAAAGTAGGGATGTTAGCAAGACTTAAAGTGTAAAATGATGATTTTCTTCTTTATAAATATACATTTTCTAACACTCAATATTGAACACTTCAAATTGGTGTGGCATTATGACAACAGAGAGCAATACTTAGTTAAAAAAGTAGTTACTAGGTGGCTATGAAGATAAAGTTTCCAAATTATCCAAGTTGTTTTACTCAAAATCAACACTAATTGAGTGTTATTTGGAAGCATGCTTTTCTAGAGAAGGTAAAAAAATTTCTAAAGAGGGCTACCTCTAACTTACTTCCCACTATAAAACCTTATAGAGAAAAAGAGTTCTCAAGAGCCTACATGCCAAATATGTTGTTGTAATTCAAAATTTATATCTCATGCTTTGTTGGATTGCAAAATGGTAAGGAATATATGGAAAAACTCTCAACTAACAACCAATCTTTAAGGAGAGCACATTCATGACATAGCCAAGTTGTTGCAATTCTTGCCTCAATAGCAAACTGAAATTTATATGGCGTTAGCTGTAGCTTTCCTGTAAGTAATTTGGAATGCAAAGAATAAATGGTTGTTTGAGGAAAAAAAAATATAATTTGATCAATAGCAAAGGCAGAGTCAATTGTGGAATCTTTTAGAAAAGTTAGAGAACATAAGATGACTTGTGCTGCAAGTAGGGAAGTTCAGAAGCAAAAATAATAGTGCCCTCCTATAAATAGCTAGCTAAAAGTAAATGTGGATAATGTTGTAGATGCTGAAAAATAGCTATTGCAATTAAAATAACTAAGTTTTTTGCAATATGACAAAGGTTGAAGTTGCAACTATAGAATGGGAATTGTAGGTTGTGTTAAAAGCTTGTGGAACGTTTATGATCTTAGAATCTAATTTGCATAAGGCATAAACATATTTAACAATAGGAACAATAGCATGTTTGAAATTTTCTGGTGATCTCTAAAATTCTAGTAAACGTAAAGAATTTTCAGAATTTCAAAGTTTAGTATACACTAAATTATGTAACGGCATAGTTCATTCAACATCCAAGTTAGCACTGCGAATGACGGAAACTATTGTATATTTGGATGAACTTCGAACAGCCATAATATATTTGTTGTTATTTATTGAAAGGCATCACTATTAAAAAATGCATTTTTACGATAGAAAATTGATGATACATATCAAATTATCGATGTGTCATAAAAGTATTATCAAATAATGATACTTTCATGACTAATATATTTTTTGTCAAGCTATTATAACATTTTCATGACTGATATTTTTATGTTATTTGCTATTGATAGAAGCATGTCATTTTCAATTTTTATTTTTTTAATCATTTATAAAACATAATTGGCATTAATCATGGGTTTAAATGATGTCACTTTAAATTTATTTATTAATTTTTTAATATCCTTGAATTTTTTTTTTTACAAAAATGCTATTAACCAAATATATTATACAAAAATAGTTTAATTGATGTTCAACTGCTATGTTTCTAAAGACAAATTTTAAACATTTAGAAAAATTTTGCATTTCGTTCCGTCTTCTTTCACATTTGGAATGAACAATAGTCCTGTCTCATTAGCAGATGATTGAAGGCTCTTTCTCTCTCCCAACCATCACTTAGTCATCACAGCCACTGTCAGTCACTATCCTCATCTCAATCTTTCAGCCTTAACGTTTATAGCCGTCATCTCAATCTATCAACCTTAATCATCATAGCCTTTGTTATTGGAGTCAGCTTATGTTGCAATAGTTATACCTTACAATACTTTTTGTCCTCATTCAATGTAACCATTGGATTTAAATGTGGCCAATCGAACGCTTCAAAGATAGCCGCATTTGTGTTAAAGAATACCGGGGAAGTCGGTTAATAAAAAGTAAATCTGGATGTGACAAAATCAGTGACTCACATCTGAAATAGCACGATGACTGTTGTGTTAAAGCAAATTTACGAATTTATGAAGCTAAGGTGATAATCAAAAGAAGCCTCTGGCAAAGGCCAAATGGATAAAGGCGTCGATTCCCAGAGGTGATTATTACAATTAGATGTAGAAAAAAAAATGGGCAGGTCGATGGTTCACACATTTTGTGAAGAGGGCAAGTGCCCTAATTTGGAGGAGTGTTGGTCTGCCGATGAGACAGGTAATTTTTACGGACACAGTTATGATCCTGGATGATACCTATACTCTCTGTTGCCGGTAATTATTTGGATTTATTAAATATCACTTGTGTTATTAGGAATTTGGAATGTTTGTTAATTATGTTGGATTGATTGGAAATATAAGGATTTGCAATGTGAAGAAGTCGTTTGCACTTTCACCACCTGACCTTTTGAGAGCCCAAGAGTGTTGTTAAGGCAATTGCATGGTGGGGTTTGGATTAGCTAGTGATTACTAGCATTGATAGAGATGATTAAATTTATCAATGAAGTCATCATTTTGCTTATATGGTGCTGAAGTTGAAAGAATTGAAGTAGATTATGCTTATTGAATAATTGGGTATGAATTCTTAGTATGAAAGTGTCTTTGTTGATCTAATTGATGAGCGCAAGTACGATTAGATTCTAGAGACTTTTGCAGAGAAGCTAGTGAACAATCATTCATTTGTCATGGCCACTTCTAACGGAGGTTTTCTTCATACTGACCAAGCTACCCCTCCAAATTTGCTTCCCTTATGGCTTTCAAATTCGAGTTCCAATATCAGGCCACCATCTCCTTTTGTAACTCCGAGTTTTCTTCCTCAACAGTTGCAGCAGCTCCTCTAATCCCATGGCTGCAGCCTGAGAGAGGGTCAGATAACACCCTTGTTCAAGGAAATATGCCGCCACATGGCTCTGTCCTTATATGTGGAGAGAACTTGCTAGTATCTGAGCCGATAAAGTGCTGTAGAGAGTTGGAAGAAGGGCACTGTGCTTGGGCAGCACATAAGAAAGAAGCAACATAGAGATTAAGAAGAGTAGAGTTGCAGCTGGAATCAGAGAAAGCATGCCGGAGAAGGGAGAAAATGGAGGAGATAGAGGCTAAGGTGAAAGCTCTTAGGGATGAGCAGAGGGTACTTTGGATAAAATCGAAGCAGAATACAGGGAATAGATTACTGGCCTAAGAAAGGATGTTGAAGCCAAGGAGCAGAAACTAGTTGAACAATGGTCTGCAAAGCACTTGTGTCTTACCAAGTTTCTTGAGCAGATAGGGTGCAGGCCGAGGCTCTCTGAGTCTAATGGCCGTTGAGGACATCAGTAATATACAACTGACAATGTTGTACGTGGTCTGGCATTTTGGTTTGAATTTTGTATCGTTAAAGTAATCTTTTATGTCTAAACAGGTTCCCACTGGCAGTATGCCTGGAATTCTGCTATAGATATTTATCTATAATTATTGCAATGGTGTTTACTACTTGCTTGAACTGGTTGAAATGCAAGCTCGTTGGTGTTACCTAAACCTGTTCTAATTTGCCTTCTACTGCAAGAAATATACAGGTAGCATCATGAATATATTGCCCAAAAGAAAAGTTAACTCAAGCCAATGCTTTGAAGTTTGAACTAAGTGACTTTATTTGGGAATAATTGCTTTCATTTCTGTTAATAATACATGCTGTAAATACTATCTACCCCCAACTTCACTTTTATTATTTCATAATGCATTACTTACAAATATTCAGAATATTAATTTCTATATGCTTATATGTGAATATGTTTGCGTATTTCGAATGTTTTGCGTGCAAATGGCATGTGGGAACTTCACTTTAAATAAGGCCACCAATCTTTGTAATCTAGATACAATCGGATGAAGTATAACAACTACATACTGCTTTCAACTAAAACTTTAAAGTTCTTATTAACAATTATTCCATAAACTTATGATACTTCCATACTAAATATGTAGCCATACAAACAATATAACCATCATATAGAATTTCAAAACAATGGAAAATGAAAAAAAAAACTCTCGAAACAGTCTATTCCGCGTAGTCCTCCTTTATTTGCATGAATAAACTGTGTCTCTAACAAAAGGGAGGTCTCAGACACTTCGTTGACTTGGTATCATTGTCATCATCTTCATTCAAAATAGAGAGGCTGAGGTTAATTCATCACTTCGGAGTCTGAACAGACAGTCATTGGACATGCCATTAAGAAAATTGCTTTATTTAGTCCCAATCTGTTGCCAAACAACATCAGAAAAGCTACCCTCGTCTCTTTGTAGAATCCACAACAAATGAAACTTTTTCATCCAAGGCTTTAGCTTTAAGCAGATGAAGGTATTCTGCAAATGTGGGGTAAGACTAAAAACAACAAAACAAGAGCATGGTAAGTTTTGCACCTAATAATAGCCAGTTTGAATGTCATCTTGAGCACTATCTAAAACATTAAGACAATACATGTAAAGTGATTGCATATGCTTCCCATAATCACATATCATGCCGCAGAAGATAAAAAAGTACCTGCATAGAGCCAGAAGGAAAATCTTAACCTGCAAGGATACTTATCGTGATGCACACTGTCATAATAAATCAGACAACAGCTTAAGGGGAATTGGAGTGATTAAGCTTGTGCCTACCTATCATAATAGTTATTTATACTGCCTCAAAGTCAAAATCAGATATTTTGAATACAATCATCTTTGGATGCCCGAAGAATGATTATTTTTATTCTATCTAGCATTCTATATCATACTTTTGGGCTTCCAAACTTTATCACCATAATCTCATATAAAAAACACAACCAACAAAAGTGCTAGCAAATTCAATGAGTTATACTTACCACAACCAAGATGATATAAAGAAAAAATTTAAGCAGCCTAAAATGAGATGGCCAAGCAAAAATCCCTAAACAAAATCAGTGAAATTTCCTCTTAAAAAGCATCTAGTTATGCATCGAACATAATTTTCCTTCCTATAGTGACCTAAGTTCCACATAAAAGCATTAGATGCAATACTTTTATGATTTTAAAATACAAATATTTTTACAGAAGTTTAGATCCTCAATTCTGACTCAATAATTCATAGCTTCTCATAAATTCCAAAATGTTGCAGGGTAAAATAGATCAAGCAAAAGCAACAATGGGGGCATTATAACTTAGATTGTTTCAAAATAATTGTCAAAATCACTATTCATTATTTGAATTTTACAGAGCACATATGAGCCAAAAGGAATTCTGCATCCAACTGGCTCTGCAGTGTACCCATTTGAAGCTGAAATATTATGAAAGATAATCCAATTAATGAATAAATGCCAAGATATATAATTCAACAATTTCTTGTGGCATATAATAGTAATGAAATTATACAAAGCTGAAAGAATCAAAAGTTAATTTTATAACTCTGTATGGATCCAGTTAAGAGTAAAAAGGAAGTTATAAAATACCTAACCATCTTGACTCAATTACTTTTCAGAAACTTTTACAAACAAAATATTTACACTATCAGCTTTGAAACGAAAAGTAAAAAAACAATCCAAGAGAAAAACATCACATTTTAAGCTCTTTGACTGTTGATTTCAATTTGCTGGGTGATCATATTGAACTTTCCTTGTGTTAATTGTGAACTTTCAACATATTTAATACTTTCTCAAATCTTCACAATGCTTCCAAGGGATCATAAATGATCAATTTCAGAACATGTTCAACAGAGCGGACATCAAACAATTGGCATATCCTACATCTTCAAACCTTAATGCATGTAGGTACATTTCACCTAAGAAATCACTTTGCTTTCGATTTCAGAAACTTGATGCATTACATTTAATGATTGCCTACAAGTGAGAGGCCATTTTCATATACTAATGATCGAAATTTTTTAATTGCCCAAATTCAATCCACCACAACCAATTTCAGTCTTAAACGTTGCCTGAATATCAATGTTTAGATTTTTCCATGAAAATCTAATCATTGGTTGGACAATTCTGGAGCTCATGCTCAGTTAACAGCTCTTAAATGAATACATAACTGGTTGCAAAGTTTTTTTTTTTGGGTTTTTTCTAGAGAAAAATCTATATATACCATAAAAATTCAATAGCTACAGTACCAAACCTGAGGAGAGTGTTGTCATAAATTTCTTGATTGACATCACAACAATAACATATCAAAGCAAAAAAATAAATTCCAAAATCCAATACTAAAACCCTAACTCTTCCAACAATTATACATAATAATAACCCAAATAATAGGCCATTGAAATGAAATTTTAAAAGAGATTTTATTACCACCAAACTTTTGAAAATTCATCAAAAATCAAATAAAAAGATCATTTGATGGCTTTCTGTACCACAGTTGCCGAGCTATCATCAATCTATAGACCGTTCTCTTCCTGTTTCTTCCACAATGACTTTTGCTCGAGTTCCCGCCACTTGTTGATTGCAACTGTGCAAATAAATCCGACACCGATGAAATAGAGCAATCGAAGAACCTTGGTGCTAGCAGGGCCCATCGTCATCTCTTCTCTCGTCTTGTTTCTCAAGTGGTCCGTGTGTTAGTCACTCGCTTCGTCATTTTCTTAAGGATTATTCGGCAGCTGAGAAAAGTGAGAATATAATTGGTTGTAAAGGTTGCCGGTGGCTGATTAAATTATCCAATAATTAACTTCAATTGTCATATTAAATTTGACAGTATCCTACGATGTTGATAGAACAAGATAAAAAGTGTTGTAAGGTATAACTGTTGCAATATAGACGGACCCTTATTATTGTTAAAGAAAAAGAATCACTTATAATTATCATCGATATTTACAACCTAGAAAAGAAAAAAGAGAAGAAGCAGTCACAACCATAGCCCTCAAATCAGTTGCCAAAAAAAGTTAAAGACCTTAGTCTCTCACTCCACTACCAGCTCTCACTAAAAGTAGCCATCATTGTTTGATTGAACAAAAAGGAGAAGTCAGTTGTCAGGCATTCACTAAATCCTAATTTTCTATTAGTGTATTGTAATCATTGAAACCCTAAGTGTTGAACATAAAAAATATCTCAAGCTTTTTTTTTTCTTAAAGTGAAAATTGTTTTACTTGTGCTACATGTTGTATTTAGTATTTGATTTTACGTTAAAACTTGCCATTATGTGGATATTGTTCTATTGATTTGTATATGGATTATGGTTGGATAACATTCCTTTCTAAACTATTTTTCAAAAATCTTGTTTTTCTTTTGTGGTCCTCAAAAATATTGTGTTCTTCAAAATCAACACGCAGGCCACAATGTCTAGTGGACCATCATTTTCTTTTTAATTTGAATCATTGTTTGCTAATGTTATGGTCTAGGTAAATTGTTTTTTTAATGCACTATTTTGTTTAGTTTAAATATTGTACGCCATCTATTCACATTCATTTATTTGTTAATGTATTGTTTTGTTAAAACATTATACGTCATCTTAGCCAATGAAGGTCTTCATGTTCTGTACTTTTACAGCTCATGGGTCTTTCAGAATTGTATATTAAACATTTTTCAACTGAAGGTTGCCATTAAAGGTTTGATTTTTTTTTTCTTAAGACTAAAGAAAAGGCTGTTAAACTAAGCAAGACTAATCAAGGTGTAGTCACAACGAAACAAGTAAGATTGAATCACTTTTCTTATTGTATTTCTTAGCCATGACAGTAATTGATGCTTAGAATAGGTTTCCTTATTCATTTATTTTGTTTGGAATTATATCATGAGATTTATGTTAGTAGATGCATGCTTTGCATAGATTTTGTAGATTTTTGTTGGCTATGACAGTCTTATTTAATGGCTCTGATATTGGAAATGAAATAAATGATTGCTGACTTTAAAATAAATTGATATGAATTAAAATTGTATAATGACACAAAACAAAAGTTGAATAATAGCCAAATTTAAATAGTTGACAGGCCATAATGTGTGGGAAAAGGCTACAGATATTGAAAATAAATAGGAAAAAAATAAAGTGGTAGAGTGATGACTCTTGTAATACAAGCAATTGTTAAAGGAAAAGTCAATATTCTTTGACATAGAGTATTGGCAACACTTCTTTGTTCGACATTAGTTAGATGTTATATATATTGAAAAATTGCGAAACCATTGATGGGCTATTATTACTCAATATTCTGGAAAAGACAAATGATAGATTAAAAACAGGAATGAATCTTTAAATATTGAAGATTAATTACAAAGGAATTGCAACATGATTTCTCAAACAAGAATCATGTCATGCTTATTTTACCTTCTTACACCTTATCTTCGAATGAGAAAAAAAAGGTTCTATAAATGTTTAAAAAATAATAAGGTTGTTGATGGCTATTCTTCTAATATGATAAACTTGGTGTCACTGAAGGATTGCAAATTACAAGGTCTCAAATCACACGATTGTCATGTACTTATGCAAATATTCAGACTGTGTTTTTCTTTGTTTCCATATGTGCTATTATTGTTGATGCAACCAAATAGGACCAAATGAAAAAAAAAAAACACATGGTAGAGACAGTGTGTCTGTTAAAAAAATGTTTCCCATCTTCATTTTTTGCTTCCCACCTTCATTTTTTGACATAATGATTCTCTTAACAATTCATGTTGTCCATAAGATAAGATTTTATGGTCTTGTCTATCTACGATGGATGTATCCATTTGAGCGAAACATGAAAACCCTTAAAGGTTATGTTTGCAATCGTAATTGCCTTGAAGGGTGCATTGAAGAGTCTCGCATTGTAGAAGAAGCTTTTGAATTCTATGCTGATTATTTATCCAGCATGTAAACAATTGGGAATCCTCTAAGGCACAGAGAGAACTCATTAATTCAGAGGCCTATGGGTGATGGGAATAAGGATGATAAATTTTCAGTTATGGATGGATATTATTCATCTGAATGCAAATCCATAATTATCCATAATGGATATGTCCAAATCCATATTCAATCTTAAATGTTGGATATGGATGTGAATATCCATATGGATATCCATGGATGTCCATAAAATATTAAATTTTTGTGTTTTCAAATTCAAAAATAATATGACATTAATACATTTGTATTTTTAAACTAATTAATAATATATTAATTAAGAAATTCTTATTTCCCTTAATTTATATTTCCTAAAATCATTAATTTTAAAAGCTAATTAAAATTATTTTGAATAAAAATAAAATAACAAAATAAATATTGCTAGAGTTACTGCTCCGCTGCCGGGGACACAAAAATGTGAACAAACATAGACAAATCCGGTACCATCGGACTTGAAATTTCATGATCTATGCAATGGTATTGAATTAGTTAGCAAAAAATGAATCATGGCACATAAATAATACCCTAAACAGTGACGACAACCTGCTAATAATGATGCGGTGAGTTGCACCGCTACCTTAGTCATATTTGGTGGCTTCCATTGAGTTTGACAGAGGTGATGGTGCATCCACTGGTTTGCCATTAGTCAACGACGGGATGTTGCCGCCACTCTTCAAGCTGCATTTGCACCGCCATCAATTGTTTTTTTGGCCTAAAACTTAGTACCATGAAATTTTGAGTGTGATGGTACCAGATTCGTCATCAATTGTTCACTTTCTCTCTTATCGACGGTGCTATCGGCAGTGTCACTGGTGGTGGAACAACAACGCCGGCATTCTTTTTATTTTTCTAAGAGAAAAAAGAGTAAATTTTTGGTAATATATTTTTAAAATTTTCTAAAATTAAATTATTCTTCTATATTTTTGTTGGG
This sequence comes from Citrus glauca, assembly GCA_029633175.1. NCBI lineage: Eukaryota > Viridiplantae > Streptophyta > Magnoliopsida > Sapindales > Rutaceae > Citrus > Citrus glauca. The sequence continues at coordinate 9,406,970 of JAQOOD010000001.1, forward strand.
AAGATATATTTAAGAATAATTTTTTTTGTTTAGGGAATTTTTATGTTTATTCATTTTTAATCTAAAAATACAAAACATGAGTTGGATATTGGATATCCATATAATATTTATATCCATTCAATATTTAGTTAGATATTTAAGGAAATATTTATATCCATATCCAAAAGATTTTGGAAGCATATTATTCAATCTAATTGGACTCGATATATGAATATCCAACTTGGATGGATCAATTTGTCATCCTTAGGTGGGAAAAATTCATGTTGAATAAAATTTGTTGACCCAAGCTTATTTGCATGTGCCGTAAAATATTTAGAAAGTTCAACCTTTAATCAGGCACTTATTATAAATGCCTAATTTTCATTCAACTTAATTTTCATTTTGCTTTAACTTAATTTTAAATTTTTTAATTTCTTGTTAGAAAACACATGGATTGGTTAATAGTATGTTTCTTGCCTTTCAGAGTATTCCAGTTATTGAAATGATGAGGATATGCATAGCACGAAGGAGCAAATTTCAATAACCAAAGAATTTCCTAGAGTAGATATAATTAATGCCTCTATTGATAGTCATCTAGAAGAATATAAATGTAATGGTGTTGAGGCCATTGAAATTGAGTAGTGATATGTGTGTTTATTGTTTTCATCCATTTAATTTTTCCTAATTTCGCTCTGTTACTAGCTACTGCTTTTATTCTATTATTTGCCATGCATGTAATTAGTTGTTCTTTTTCTATTTTCTCATTGCTTGTTTTACTGACATGTTACTAACTATTACAATATATGTTTGGTTAACATTATTATTATTATTATTATTTTAACAAGTCTTAGACAATGGATTTTGATGATGAGCCTATCAGTGATGAAGAAAATTAGAGTTGTTCCCATAAAAATGATGAAATACAAAATAGTGAAAAAAAATTGATATTAAAGGACTAATTAGGGGTGGGCAGAGCTGAACTAGACTAGAAAAATTTTTTATTCGGTTCAATTTTTCGATAGTTCAGTTTGGTAATTTTTCTTAGAAAAAAATGAATATTTCAATGCGATATAAAAAAAAATTTAGCTCAATTTTTAGTTTAAAATTTTAAATACAAAAACCAAACTGAAAAAACAAAAAGTAATTTTTAAATTAAAAATGCCATGTGGCGTTTAAGGATTGGCTAAACCAAACCAGTTCAGTTCAATTTGGTTTATCTAGTTCAATTTAATTTTTTTTTATTTTGGTTCGGTATTTTATAAGTAAAAAAAAAAACCAAATTGATTAATACCGAAACAAAACCAAATAAAAATTTCCAAACCAATTTTTTTAAATTCTCTAATTGAACCAAATCGGTACGTACCCACCCTGGGACTAATTCCTCATCTTCTTGAAGATAAGGCTGGTGAACAAGGAAAAGAAGAGGTGGCAGGTTCAAGAGATTATTCTACACAAAGAAGTCTGAGTCTTAATTCTAGAAATAAAAACTTAATGATGAAGGTGGGGAAAATTTGTTGAGATATAATTCATATGGTGTTCCTTGTGGACCGGAGGCATACGCTATCCACTTTGAGTGTTAACTCATACATTCATGCCAATCACATACAAAGATTGGTGATTAGTGCCAGGGACTTACAAAGGTGCACTTTAGAAATATGTTCAGGTATAAAAATAATCAAAATTTGCCTAAATATTGACATTTTCTTAATTTGATTTATAAGGAAAACTTTGTAAATATTTAAATGTGTTGCAAAAGCATTGCAAAGGCACTAAATTATTCACCAAGGAAGTAAAAAGCAAGTGTTACAATCAAGTAGATCTTCATTTAGGAATTTTAAGCACAATTTGACCAAGAATTACATTATGCCAAACATGCATGATTGTAAAAAGTTAAGGAAACCTCCTTTATGATATTACCACATTAAACAAGAAGATTAGGATGCTTTCGTTGAAATTCATATTGCTGATGCATTCGCGGCATGTACTCAAGCTATATTGACTTGATAAACTAAATATTTTCTATATAAATTATGTTTATGTCAAAACATTTCAGGAGATTCTGTTATTAATAGTTTTTAATTCTCTACACTTGTTTAAGTACCTGACTATTATATATATGTTTATGTTTAATTAATTAACATAAACTGAGGAAGAGTAAACAAAAAATGTGTGCCCGTAACAACTAACAAGTACAACTATTGTCTGAGCTGAAAAGGATACGTTAGACTCTTGGAAGAACTTGTAAGTACTTTTTGCTTTATTCAAATGTTTCATCTCATCTGGTTAGTAATGCTGCCTACTTGTTTGATTAAAACTTCATATTATTCAGCTCATCGTGGATTCACTTGTAAGTGCCAACTTTTATTTAGTTCATTTCTTTTTTTTTTATTACTCGTATGAATGTTTTATTAGATGTGTGAATGATTATTTAGATAAAGGCTATTGGAAAGAATGCTAGGAAGGGGTCTTAAATTCCGGATGGCAAAAATAATTTGCTTGCAAAGCATCAGTGAAAAGTTTGTAAGCGCTTCTATTTAATTTGAGACTCTACGAAATATTGATCACGTGGAAAAAGAGCGAGTAGTGTTTGAAGACTGGTTAGCAAAGCACGATGCAGACATTGAAAAGTTGTGGTAGGAAATTAGAAAAAGAACTAGACACTCTGATATAGGCAGAACTAACGTACCAATGGATGCCGATTCTATGTAGACAAATCGAGCAGCTGAAGTTGCTAAATCATAGATACTATAAATTATTTGTTTATGCTAACTATGACTAACTTTTTTTAATAATTTTATTCCCCTTTTCTATGCATCTTCACTTAATTCAATATACTTGAACATATACTTCATAAACTGAACATATAGCCATAATAGTGATACTATCCATATCTTTCCAATATGAAGTAGAATTAATTTTCCAAAGAGTCACAAATTAGAGTTGTTTTCGAACATGTTTTAATTGTTTAATCTTTTATCAGATCATGACCCAGGACGGCCAAAATATTTTTGAACCTCAACCCAAGAAATCAAATGTCAATCGACAAAAAATAAGTATAGCAAGAACTCCAAAAAAGAGTGGTTGGTCTCTAAAGAAAAGGAAGGGCGTCTCGAAGAAGAAGAAACCTAAAATAACACGTAAACTGTCTAAAGACTTTGGTGAATTGTTAGCAAGTAAAAAAAAAAGGAACATTTCTAAATAAGAAAGCTCAAACACCATCTCATATGCCTGAATTACCACGAAGTCCAACGAAGAGAAACTAACAAAATAAAGAGAAAAAACACAATGCAATGCAAAAAGAAGGACAAAGCAACAAACTGCTCAGCCCAAGAAACAAGCAGAAATGAATCTTAGATTATGGTATTTTTTTAGCTTATGTAATGTGAAATTGCCTCCAAATGGGAGTACCTTCCTCACCCACTTGACAGAGAGGTATTTGCAAAAGAGTTTCTTACTCAAATTGGTTACATGATTGTAGAATCTTGTATCACAAGGAATGGCTAACCCTCAACAACCTAATCATCTATGTGGCGTAAGTATCTTTATAAAATAAATTATCCGTGAATTTACTATTACCTTATAATATTAATTTTTTTATCTTAATTTACTAATACATTTAGGTGCTTAAATGATAAAATGGCAGCTAATAAGATAGGGAAACCATTTGGTTTCATGAATCTTGCTAAGGTTATAACGGTTGTACATGAAAATCCAATAAAGTCCCATCTATAGAGAGAACAATTAATTTTTTATCGTTTGACTATGGCTAGAAAGTTTCAACCTATTTTCATTCCTTATAATATTGAATAGTGACATTTATTTAATATTTATTTCATTTTTTTAAGTAGCTCTTTTGAAAACTTGTTAACTTTACATTGCTAACTAAAAGTTATTTCTCTATTATAGAGCCCATTGAGTTATTATTCTAATTGGTGTGGCGAGAAAGATGGGATGTTACTTCGATCCATAAGGAAATGATCCAGATGAAGACATTAAGGAGCTTGAGGTTAAGTAAGTAGCATAAATGTTTGATCCGATGAAATATTTGTGAAATACTAATAGTATATATATAAACTTTGTAGTGGTATCAACATGTTCGCAGCCACGATTAGCAAAAGAAGATGTTAATTTATTTTAAAGAATGTTTAGGTAATAAATAGATGATTACTTTTTTTTCTTTAGAATTTTAGCACATTCGTTGCTGTAAAAACTCTTTTTGGGTTATTTTTCGCCACCCCCCATATGTGCTAACAAATATTACCATGCACTTACTTGTTTCAACAATGATCACCATGCACCTATTTCGTTGAATTTTGCCATTTAATTTAATAATTGTGATAGTAATTTTGGTAAGAGATGATTTTGTCCACAATTTGAATTTCAAACTATTAAATTACAAAAATGGCATCAATCACTGTTAATATGCACATTGAATTGGAAAACATCTTCAAAAAAGTATTCCAACAAAAAGTTGAAATAACCCATAAATTTTTACGTATTTACAAGTGAAAAATTACTATTTTACCCTTAAAAAATTAATGTTCCAACAATCTTATAACGATAACCTAAGAGTTTCAATTACTTGCCCAAATGCTTACAACGATAACAAGAAAATAGGACCCTCGTTTACTTCGGCTTTAATAATGAATAAATAACCAATTAACTCTTTTTGTTTTTGTTGTTGTATGTTTTTAGTATTTTCCATTCTACCTCAACATGCAATTAGCTAATAACGATAATCATTCTATGTATAACACCAATTCATAACTAAAAAGTTCATCATTCTTAAATCAGTTCACATCTCAATCATCCATTACAACCAAGAAATTGTAAATCATTATCAAACAATGCCTACTTCAGCTAATACATCTAACAATCATGGCAAACGCCAAGCATCAAGCACAGCTCAGAGTCCTTTTTCATCAAGCAGCCATGGTGTCTTACATGTTGAAGACCTAAATGGTGGTATTATAAAATTCTAAAACAAGAAATGTTATTGTGGGTATAGGGCAGTGATCAAAATTTATCAAACTCCAGATAATGCTCTTAAGTTATTCTACAATTTCAAAATAGACAGATGTGGATTTTTGAATTGGTGGTCGCCAACTGATAATAAAGCTAATGAGATTATTGCAAGATGAGATTTATTTCTAAGAACACATGATGATGACAATGGCATGGACACAACTCAAGCACTAAGAGATTAGGTAAATAGTAGATTTGATACTCTAGAAAGTATTTTAAAGGCAACAAAGACATGTATCTACATGATTATCTTCTTTCTACTTCTTATATTATTTACCACCAAATGTAATATTTAGAAATTAGATGGTAACAATTGACATGTAATATTAATTTTATTTAATTTCATATTACCACTACTATTGTAATTCATGCAGTTGGCAACACATGACTTGTAATATCATGCATTTAGAGGTTATCACTACCAATATATGAATGCATTTTGTAACACTTGATATTTGAAATATATAATTAATCATTGACTGCATTAATAACAATTTGGAAATAATACCAACTGCTATAAATTCTTCACAAAAAAGTAAAACTATTGTTGGTATATCTCTTAAACCTATGATTTTCCTATACCCAACAACTTTCAAAATACCACAAACTTCAAATACACCTATATAATAATATCTGTGCACTCATTCATAAGCCTATGGCTCAGAAAGGCATCAAAATACTACAAAATAACTATTTCCAATTAGAGTTTGTCGTGGTATTGTGGAAGTTGTCATCAAATATCATACATACTTCTATTATTTACCTTATTAAATGCTGCCAATGACATCAGCCCAATTAATTCATAACTGCATGAAAAATGACAATAATTCTATTAACTTCTTGCTTAGATTTTATTGTAAATGTTAAGATTCTTGAAAATTATAATGCAAATAACATACCCTCTATGGGGTGAAAACACCAATGCCCTTGTTTGTTCATTGCCAATAACCATGTCATTTCCTCCTACTTGGACATTGCTTCCCTACAAAATTCTTCTTGAACTCCAATCCAGCTACCATGTGACTCAGGCCTTCTGACATTAGAAATTTAAGCCCCAAAGTGGTTATATGGATGAACACTATGACTAAAATTCTGAGACACTACTAACTGTTGCTAATTCAGTGGATGATTAATCACTTAGCATTATGACTTTCAAATGAATTAGTCACTCTTGTAGTTGTTGGATTGTAAGGGCCTTATGATGTGTTCCTTTGCAGTAGTTTTGCAAGTTAGGTTATGATAAAAGTAACTACGACATTGTATTGTTTCTATAGAAAGATTCACAAACTGGTTATATAAAACCAACCAACATGACTTAAGTATATATGCATATAATATCAATAATCAAAGCTTATAAGAATAAAAAATATAACTCTAAATTCACATTTAAAAGTAGTTATCACGTTACGAATTTTAATTTCTCTTTCTTTTGTAGTTGCCTCTTTGTAAGCTTTAAGGTTCTAATTCACAAGGAAAATACAGAATTAATTCTATTTATAGCATGCAATTTTAGCAACTATGAAATATGAAAATATAAGTTTTAGTCTTATTTCACTTGAAAGTGTCTTGTCTTTTTGTTGGCATTGTCTGAGTTAATTAGGCAAGCTCTCTTGTTATGGCCAAACTCATGACAAAACTTACATTGTATCTTGTATCTTATTTTCTATGGAGTAACCTCATCAGGTTCCCTACTTCAATTTAATTTTAGCCTTCCAGGCTGTTTCTTCACGAAATGAGGCAAAATGTCATCATTAAATATTATTGGCCAATTGACTTTGTCTAGAATTGCCGGATAATTCCAGCATAAGATTTTAGGTAAGTTGTTTTCTTGAAACACTTGTTCACAAACTATTCTTGTTCTTTCTTATTGTAAACTATACAAGACATTGCATGTACATAAGGGTACCCACTGATATCCCAGAAACCACAGTCGTCTGAATGGTGTTCCAGGTCAACTATATAAGTTCTCTATTTACCTTCAACTTTATACAACCACACACTTGCAGGAGCTATAGCACAACCTCTAGACAGTTGTAGTTTTTTTTTTGTATCTTTTCATACACTCTCCTAGAAATTTCAAATAGAGAAGGTTCAGTTTTCTTCCCTTTAGTTATCATCATCTTTATCATCTTTTATCGAATAAAGTCCAACAAAGTCAGCAAAGACAATTTTCTTCACTCATTAAGCCACACATTGAATGACTCTATCATGTTATTGGTGCATAGTTAGATTTGGAAGTTTTATCAAATGCATGTCTTGACCAGAATCTTGGTTGCACTCTTCTAAGTGTCTCATATTCACTAGCATCTGCACTCTCAATTTTCTTTATTGTTATTTCAAAATCAATTGATTATAAACTCGAGCAGTTTCTTAAAAACTATCCTTAAAGTCAGTTCTTGGATCTTTAGACTTCAAGTTCATGAAAAAATGTCTTGCACAAAATCTACATCTGTATTAAGATACTCGAGTCTTAATGCATTCGAATTCTCTTTTGCCTATCACACATGAAGGTAAGTTGCCTTCAATCTTTCATATACTCTTTCAAGTGTCTTAAAAACCAAGTCCATGTATTTGTGCTCTCAACACTACGCACACAAGTAGCAATTAGATAAATACCATTAGTTGCATCCAATACAATAGCTAAGAGAAGAATACCCTTGTATAGACCTTTCAAATGGTAGCCATCTCCTGACATGCACAATGGCCAAGGCATCTAGCATCTTGTTGAGGATCATCTATGTATATGATCTGATTGAGCCTATAGTTTGACTCATTGTCTACCCCACTGCTTTCAAGAATAATTTTCTTGGCTCGATAGACCTTTCGGTTATCAACCCTAACTCTATATATCTTGTTTAACTCACTCATAATAAAACTAACTTTAGTTTTAGGGTGCAAAAGAATTGTTTCCTGAAATTGTAAGGCTATGAACTTAGAAGTGCATTCTAGATTTTTCACCAGTGCATTCTGGATTTTTCAATAGCCTTGTACAAATATGGACATTATAATATAACTTCACCATGAAAGTCTCACGAATTAAAGTTCTACCTGCATGTAAATACAAAGGCCATCCATATCTTTCGCAACTAACAAAAATTCTAGTCCTCTCAAACTTGTCTTTCTTGGTCTTAAACCTCTTGTATATCGGAAACTTCCTTAAAGCAACTGCAAATTCAGTGAAGTTTTTAAAGTATTGTCCAACAAAGAACTCAACAGGCTTATCACTAGGATTATAAAAATTGGCCCTTACTTTAGCATCCATCACCTCCATTACTCTATCATTATTTTCATCAACACATGGACCGAATTCATTGTTGTCACTCTTATAATCTTGTAACAAATAATCATCAATATCATCATCAGATTTACCAACAATTGGATCAATAGCTTGTACATATAACTGAGGTTGCTCTACTTTTTACTGAAACTCATCATCACTGTCAAACATGTTGTACATACTATCATCAAAGTCATAACTATAGAATTGTTCATTAACTTTAGCATTGGATCGGTTTGTCTACTGTAAATTCTGATTGTCTAGCTGCAATTGGATTAGAAGCTTTTAAAACTTAAGATATATAGTTTTGTGATTTTCAAGTTAGTGCTTCGTCAATAATCAACTGTTGTTATCTTTATTGGACTAAAATTATATCATAGAGGAAAAGAGACAGCGATTGAGATAAATTGATGGTTTGTTGTTATTGATCAGAAGGGTTATGGAACCTCAAATTCGAATCTTCATCATCACCCTTTTTAATATGCACTTAATGTATGACATTATTGTTACAAGGAATACTCTTGTGGCAAGAAGTTGGTGATCTTTCAAAGGTATTTACGAAGTCTTCGTCTAAGGATGCATTGGAGTAAATAGGACTTGGTTGGGTATATAATGGGTGAGGTGGTACAAGCTTTATCAGGATATCACTAGTTTAGGTTTCATTAACAAGAACATTGAGTTTAATAATTTTAGGGTTTTCTGGTGGAGTACTTTTTGTTATGGCATTAATAAGTGGCTATTGGAAAAGTGACTTTCTGGCTGTTGGAAAAGTGACTTTCTAGCTGATGAGTTAGCTAGCTTTGATATAATCTCCTGGTCATAATGAATTTCATAATAGCCATAGTGGTTGTATGGAGACCAAGTTGAAAAAATATCATCATCACCACGTATGTCAGTGTAGTCATTATCCTACGACTATGTTAGAGTGAACTCGAATCTCTTGTCAAAGTTTAACTTTCTTTGGAACACCATGTGCATAACTCTATTGACAAGGACAATGGTGCTTATTTTTTGTTGATCAATTATTCCCATATTATGTGTCTCTCCCATGAATTTTATGAATACAATAGTTGGTTCATCGTCATTCTTAGCCATCTCCAGTTAAAAAATAACATAATGTAAGATTGATCGTATAAATATTTCTTTAATATTGGCAAAAAAAACTCATGTACATGATGTATAAAAGGGCAAACAAGCTATTAGTAACAGCAAAAAGAATCATTGACATGTCATACTAATTGACAGTTTTCCTTAATCAAATTTCCACCTCAGCATCTATGGAATTAAATTTAAAAACTAAGTAAATGAAGATGAAATTTATGCTCTTTGATTAAGGAGCTGGAGTTACATGCAAAGGATAATAGCCAAAGTTGCAATTATAATATATAGATGGAGTATGAAATAGGAAAAACAAAAGTAATGGATAAACTTAATGTATCATCCCCATTCACATAACAAGGTTTCATTCTATACATCACTTTTTTTTTTCAATAACATGGAAGCAATCAATTTCTGTACATTATTGACGTAAATTACCAAACTGAGCACGCCTGAACAATTTCAACACAGGAAACACATAAAACCGAGAAAACCCATGACCAACCTCATCAAATCCCATATAAATATCACTTGCATGCATGTAATCTAACATGTATAGAGTAATACTCCAACAAAAAAAAAATCCATATGAACAACACAAAAAAACTCTCCTCAATTTGTGCAAATTAAAGCTGCAAAACCCACTCTTACACTTTCTCACAACACAATAAGTTGTGTAATCCTCAAGTTTCTTAAAAAATGAGCATGTAGTAGGTATTGGCATGAATTGTCTGAGCATGTGGTAGGTATTGGCATGAATCTTCTTCAACACACAATATTTTCCCTCCATATTGCTTCGGTTTTTGCTCTTAGAAAGTACATTTTGCAGAGATGAAGCTATTTTTTTCTAAAATGACAACATTGTTCTCTTCCTTCTCATTGTTCTCTTTCTTCTATGCAACAACTTTAACTTAATTTTTCATTTGTTTATTATATCATGTCTATTTTACCCTTGGCTAGTTAAATTAAATGACAGAATTTAACGTGGGTGCGCGATGATCATTGTTGAAACAAGTGGGTGTATAGTAATATTTGTTGAAACATATAAGTGGTGGTGAAAAATAACCCTTTTTTTTAATATTTTTAGTATAGTGCCTTTATTTATTTTAGGCTCTGGTATAACCAGGTTCATATGACTATGGATACTATGTCATGCTGTACATGAGAGACATAATTGCTAATGTTAGTTTATTGCTTAGTAATGTAAATATTTCATTTTTAATGGTCTTAGATTGATGGTTATTATGTGTTCTCTATTGATTAAGCTACTGTTTAAATCATTTTCCAAATTGCAATTCAATGACAAAGCAGTATACACCTAGGAATAAATTGATGAGAACAAATTGATAAATTGCAATATGAATGGGTGGCGATCATTTATTTAGAAAATTACATTAGTTATATTGATCTATTGCATGTACTTAGTATATGGTTATTGTTTTGGTTAATTTGCTATATTAAGTTAAGGAGGTGGTAGGCTGATTGTTGTTAAGAGTAGTATTAGTTGATATTGTAAAACTAAAGTTTAAATTTTATTTGAAACTTGGGAACCGATTGTATATTGTATAAGATTGTTGCATTTACTATGTTTATGAGTTGTGATGATTCCTGACTTGGAACATGCATGTTGCATATGAGATTGTTTAATTCGGGAGTTGTCGTAATGGTTACGTAAGTTGGAAATGCATATTATCTTCAGATTGCTATGGAATTCATTGACATTGCTGTGTTTGGGGAGTTACTGCTAGGTTTATGAGTTGTTGAAGTTATAACGATTTTCTGTGTTGATTGAGTTCTTAGGTTAATTTCAGTTTCTAGATTCGCTTGAAAACTGCTTGCTGGTTAATTTGCTTCGAAATGTTTACTTTAAACATAGCTTGCTGGTTAATTTGCTTTGAAAAGTTGTTGTGATGATTGAACTAGTGGTTAAGTAGCATCAATGTTTCATCTTAGCTTGTAATTGTAATTGATTTTGCATTTTACAGTTGTTGTTGATCATTTGTATTTTTGGGTTCGTTAACTTGCTGGACGTAAGTATAGGTATTCATGTTGTGGATTTGTGCACTTGCAGAACATTATTTGTAGTAGAATTTGTTGGTTAAATTTCAATATTGTTTAGTTTGCTAGGGAACATTTTATTACTTTATTTACTACTTTATAAATGATAATTGAGATGAATGTTTAGAGTTTATAATCGGATTCTCAATTACTATTGCCCAATTTTATCTTTTTAGCAATTTATATTTATATAGATTTTTATATTTTTATATATAACAATTTATCTATATGTGAAAATAAAATTTAATAATATTAATATCTAATAAAAATTAGCATAAAAATTAAAATTGGTGCCAAAAAAAATTAAAAGAAAGCTTTAGTTCCCGTGAAATTATTTATTTAAGATTATAATTCAATTCATGCCAAAATAATAAAAAATTTCCACCAAATTAACTTTTTAATTTATATGATTTTAAATTTATTTTTTTAAAAGAGATTTCCATTAAATCAATAAAGAAAAAAGATACATCACTTGTGAAGGGTATGAATCCTTCCACATAATAGTCTCGTATTTCTCTAGAGCTAGCTTAGCTAAAGAGTGGGCAATAGCATTACAAGATCTAGGTGTATAGTTAAAACTAACTCGCTTGAAATTTTTCGCTAACTTCTGAATTTTGGAGACCATCCAATAGATTTCGGACCTGCTGCCTTGCTTATCGTAGATTGACCACTCCTTAAGAGTCTGACTCCACGATTACAACTTTCATTTCTGCATCTCTCACCACCAACAAACCCCATTCCATAGCTGCTGCTTCTGCATAAGAGACATTCCCCTGTAGCTTGGAGACCTTGATAGCAGCTGCTCTAACATCCCCAGCTCATTTCTGATCACTGCCCCCAGCCCCACCATGCTTTTTTCGAAACTGATGGCTGCATTAGTATTTACTTTGACAAGGTCAAATGGAGAGGGGTTCCATTTCTAGGAAGGTGCTCTCTGTTCCGATTTGCTGCATATCTCAGCTGGACAAAGCACCCTCCTGTAAGCTGCAATCAAAGCTTCAGCTTTAGTAACCAAAATTTTAGGGTTCTCCCTTTTTCCTTTGAAGATCAGCTGATTTCTAGCATTCCATTTTGCCCAGAAAATGGTTACTAACAGCTCCAGGTCATCTCTGCTTCTCATTTTTTTCATAACATGCAGCAAGCTTAACATATCGTGGCTATGAGCTGCATGAATATCATTTGCAAAATGAATTAACTTCCAAACCTTCTCAACCAATTTGCATCCCACTAGAGCATGAAAGACAGTTTCCGATTCCATTTTACAAACTTGGCAAGTGGGATCCTGAATAATTTTTCTCTTCCACAGATTCTCAGCTGAGGGGAGCTGGTTTTTAGCTGCTCTCCAGACAAAAATCCTAATTTTTTGAGGCAATGCAAGGGACCAAATAATATTCCATTCATTTTTGGAATCCACTGAGCTTGAAGGCATGGCTGGGAATTTGATTTGGAGAGATGTTTGATAACCACTGCTAACCGAGAACTGACCAGTTTTTCCATAATGCCAAATCAGCTCGTCCTCCCTTGGGCTTCGAGGCAGAGGGATCTTAGTAATTAGACCAGCATCCATCTTGTTGAAATGCTCATAAATCTTCCTCTCATTCCAACAATTTGCCTCATTGATCAAATCCAAAACCATAGGACCAAGAGGCATCGATGGCTTGAAGACTGGCTGGAAAGTTGAGGGCTGTGGGATCCAATTAGCCCATGAACCTGAATTTTCTGACCATTGCCAACTCTCCACCTAGAGCCCGAACTAATAATTTTCCTTCCCCACAAAATGCTCCTCCAAATATATGAAGGGTTTAAGCCAAGTTTGGCATCCAAAAATTTTTTTAACTGGAAATATCTGGCTTACAGGATCCTTGCCACCAAAGAGTCTGGATATTGCTGAATTCTCCATCTTTGCTTTGCTAGGAGAGCTCGGTTGAAGCTTGAAAAATCACGAAAGCCCATCCTTCCCCGACACTTTGTTTGGCTCATCTTTTCCCACTTCGCCCAGTGAATATTTCGCCCTTCCTTCCTTGAGCCCTATCAGAAACTTGCCACCATCTTTTGAATATCATCACACACCCCCATCAGAATTTTAAAAACACTCATTGCATAGGCTGGGATAGCTTGAACAGCTGCTTTGATTAAGACTTCTTTTCCTTTGCACGAAAAGATTTGTGCTGCCAACTTGAGATCTTATTTGAGACCTTCAGCCTGATGTCATTGAAAAAGTTATTCCTCTTTCTCCCGATCATAGACGGTAGGCCTAAATATTTGTCATTTCTTAACACAATATTGAGCTGAAAGAGATTCCCAACTGCCTCAGCTTGCTCTTACTGAACATTTCCACTGAGAAGAATGGAAGATTTCTTGAAATTAAAGATTTGGCCGAAAGCTGTAAAGTAGCACTCAAGAATCATCTTCAAGTTGTGGCAATCGACCATAGAAGCTCTGCTGAAGACAAGGCTGTCATCAGCAAATAAGAGGTGCGAGATCTTTAAATCATGTCCAAAAGATAGTCCATGAATGAGCCGTTGTTGCTCAGCCCGCTGCAGCAAAGATGAGAAAGCCTCTGCACATGTAATAAATAGATACGAAGAGAGGGGGCAGCCTTGTCTTAAACCCCTCTGAGGTTTAATTAAGCCTCTCACTGAACCATTGATTAGCACTGAAAAAGAAACCGAACTAATGCACCTCATAATCAAACCAAACCAAACCACTGATGCGAGAAGCCTAGTTTTTTTAAGGTTTGTTTTAAGAAAATCCACTCTAGCTTGTCATAAGCTTTACTAACATTAAACTTTAAAGCCATTAAACCATTTCGCTTGCCTTTACAAGGCCTTATCTTGTGCAAGCATTCATAGCCAACTATTATGTTGTCAGTGATCAACCTATGGGGGATGAAGGCACTTTGCGACGGGGAGATAATTTCGTGCAAAATTTGCTTAAATCTATTAGCAATTGTTTTAGCTACAATTCTATAGATAACATTGCACAGACTAATAGGCCTAAAATCTATCACTTTCCTAGGCCTTCCAATTTTCGATACCAAAGTAATGTAAGTGTGGTTTAGAGGGCCTATGGTACCTTGTGAGTTGAGGATGTGCAGACATGTGGTGAACACTCCCTCCTTGACCGAATGCCAATGCTTTGGTAAAACACTGCTGGTAAGCCATCCGGTCCCGGAGCCTTCGTTGGGCACATTTGGCTCAAGGCTTCCAACACTTCCTTAGCTGTAAAAGGCTCCCTCAAACTCTCATTCATGCTGGCAGTAACTCTCGGAGATATTCCATCTAAGGTTGCTACAATTTGATGCTAGCTCGGCTGGGATTATGTGAAGAGATTGGTAAAATAGTTGTAGAATTCATGCTTGACCTCAGTTGGCTTCACAATCCAGTTCCCGAATTTGTCATCAATCCCCCAAATTCTGTTTTTTTTCCTTCTTGCTGGCGCCTTGCCATGAAAGAATTTCGTGTTTTTGTCCCCCTCCTTGAGCCAATCTACTCTTGAGCGTTGTTTCCAGAAAATTTCCTCATCCACAAGAATATTTTGGATTGCTTTTCCACCTTCCAGATTTCCTCACCATTCACAAACTGCACCTTTGTTTGCTTGAGCTCTCGCAGCTGATTCTTCAGCTTATCCAATGTTCTGTCATGCTTTATAAATTCTCTCTTGCTCCATCCCAATAGCCTGCCCATCGATGCTTTTGACGCTTTTCGAAAAGAGTTAGCTGGATCTTCGCTACCCCAATTTCGAAACAGCCTCCGTTCCTCCTTAATTATCTCTTGACACTCATCATACGAGCTCCACATATCCTCATAATGGATTCGCGAGGAATGTCTACCCCTTTTATTTAAGCCCTCCTTTCTTCCTTGAACAGCCAGCAACATTGGACAATGATCCGAATTCCAAGAGTCTAGGTGGCTTGCTTCGCAGTCTACAAAACTATCACTCTAAGCTTGAGAGCAAACAAACCTGTCTAGCCGTTCCTCCACGAAGCCCTTCTCATATCTTCCATTATTCCAAGTAAAAGCATACCCCCGATACCCGACATCCTTCAAGCCACAATCTCTCAACGCTTCTCTAAAATCATTAATGGAATTCACGCTTCTGTCATTACCGCCCTTCTTTTCATCCAAATGCAGAATTTCATTAAAGTCTCCACAACACAACCAAGGACTAGAAGATAAAGCCGCCAACCGCCTAAGGAGCAACCAAGTGTGTTTTTTCTGACTTGTTTCTGGGTGCCCGTACATGCCTGTAACTCGCATTTGGTTGCCATTTGGCATATGATCAATATGGTGCTGGCTGTAAGAGTTTATTTGCACTTCAAAATCTAACTTCCAGAGCATTGTTATTCCATCTCCTCTTCTATTACTGTTTACGGCTAGACAATTCTCAAAATTCAGCTTTTGTGCAATCATTTGCATGGTTGATACCTTTGTTTCACACAAAAATACCAGCTGAGCACCATGCAAAGAGAGGATTTTCCGTAAGGCTTGAAATGCTCGGGGATTCCCTAAACCCCAAACATTTCAACTAAGGATATTCATAGCTTCTAGCGGGGCTGGTCACCAGCCTCCACCGATATCTCCATATTATTTGCTGCCATTACTGCCACTTTTTTCAGCATCAGAGATTCCCACCCCTATTGAAGTCTTTCCGTTGGAGAGACCAGCTCCAGATTGTTGGTTGCGAGCATGTTTGAGTTAGATAGTTTGGTTTTTTTCCTTGGGTTGTGCCCGAGTTTTTTCCCCCTTAGCCTTTTCCGATCCTACACCTCAACATCCCCTCCTTCTCACTTAGTTCTCTAACTAATCTCCTCTACTTCCTCTTAATGGGCCGTAACTTGGATACTCTCAGCCCATCATTTTTCCAAGCTTCCTCATCTAGAGTGAGTTGCATTTTTTCCCTCTCTTTTGGAATACCATTTCCCGCTTGTGTGCCCTTTTTCCTTGGGGCTGTTGCATTGCCACTGTTTAGAGCTTTCTTGTGGCCGTCATTTTGCTCTTTGTCCCCTGCTTGAACCACTCCTCGCATTAATTGTTGCTCAGCTCCGCCGTCTATCCCATCATCATGCTTCGCATATTCCAAGATTTGCCCCATTTCCCTCTCTCCTATACCCAACCCATGTGCCCCTATCTGGGAGTCTGGTTTGTGCCCTTGTTGTTCCTGGAAGCTATGAGTTTCTGAGCTTGCTAATTTTTCACCCGAATTTCTAGTCCCATAGTTCCACCTTCCACCTTCCACTTTCCCTTATTTAGATGCCTCTTTGTAAAGTCCCCAACCGTAATCGCTATGAGTTTCTGAGCTTGCTTGAAGTGTTGTTCGTGATAATTCAAACCCGACTTCCCAATTTCGTAATTTCACTCCTCTAAATCCTTCAAATAAAACTAGTAAACCTAGTGAAATCGGTCAAAGCAACAAAACCCAATCCTCGAGTTTGGGATTACGTTGTTTTAATTGCGGAGAAAATGAGCACCGAATGACAGAATGTAAAAAGGGAAGAAAATATGGTAAAGGCTTATTCATAGGCATAGAGGAAAGCGAAGACTATCAGGAGGAAGAAACTGAAGAGTTCGCTGTAGAGCTAAATTTTTATAGTAGTGGTAGCGCTCAATCTGTTGAAGAACATGGTGATAGCGGCCCAATGTTAATCGTAAACCGCGCATTCTTCACTCGTAAAGGTCAAGATAAAGACAAGTGGCTAGGACAAAATATCTTTCAGACTACTTACACAATTGGGGGTAAAGCATGTCGTGTGGTCATAGACTTAAGCAGTTACGAGAATGTCATTTCGGAAGAAGCCATAACAAAGCTAAATTTAAAGAAAGAACCTCATCAAACTCTATACAAGCTTACATGGTTAGAAAAGGGAAATCAAGTGACAGTATCGAAACGTTATTTAGTTTCCTTATCCATTGGTTCAATTTATAAAGATAAAATTTGGTGTGATGTTGTGGCTATGGATGCTTGTCATTTATTATTGGGTAGATGATGGGAACGTAGTACATGATGGGAAAAGAAACACCTATAGCTTTATGTTTAACAACACTAAGATCGTTCTCCTACCTAACAAAGATGTTTATTCTTCAGCAAGACTTGGGTAATTATTTGTTAGGAAAGAAGCAATTTATAGATGTTATAGCAAAGACAAAGAGAGTCTACATTTTATTGGAAAAAGAGAGTAAAGGTGATTCGAATATTCCTGAAGCTGTAACACCTATTCTAGAAGAATTTCAAGATGTGTTCCCCAATGAGCTACCACAGGGCTTACCACCTCTTTGGGATATAAAACACCAAATTGATTTGGTACCAGGTTCTACATTACCAAATCGACCTCATTATCGTATGAGTCCTACAGAACATGAGGAATTAAGGTGTCAAGTGGAAGAATTACTAGAAAAAGGATTTATCCACGAAAGTCTTAATCCCTGTGCAGTCCCTGCTTTATTGACTCTAAAGAAAGATGGTTCTTGGAGGATGTGCGTGGATAGTCGAGCTATCAATAAAATTACAGTTCGATATCATTTTCCAATCCCTCGATGACTTGTTAGACCAATTCAGTGGAGTAATGATTTTTACCAAACTTGATTTGAAAAGTGGCTACCATCAAATTCGAATACGGACTGGAAATTAATGGAAAACAACTTTTAAAATTCGCGAAGGGTTATACGAGTGGTTGGTTATCTCGTTTGGCTTATCCAATGCTCCGAGTACTTTTATGCGAGTTATGAATCAAGTTCTTTACCCTTTCATTAGAAAGTTTGTTTGCTTACTTCGATGATATACTAATATATAGCACCAGTCACGAGTTACATCTACAACATTTGAGAGAAGTGCTTTCAGCCTTAAGAGCAGCAAGTTTATACACTGTAGTAGACAAGTGTATTTTCTTGACAGAGAAAGTATTATTCTTGGGATATGTGGTGTAGAAGGATGGTATATCTGTTGACCAATCAAAAATGGATGCTATTTGAGATTGGCCTCAACCATTACTTTATCTGCCACCAAAAGTTTCCATGGATTGGCCTCTTTTTACAGGTGATTTATTCCTTATTTCAGTACTATTATGGCACTAATCACAGATTGCATGAAAGGATGACAATTCTCTTGGACAGAGGCAGCTACTAAGGCATTTAAGATTATCAAAGAAAAGCTTATTACTGCCCCAATACTTGCCCTACCAGATTTTTCGCTCACTTTTGAGGTATATTGTGATGCTTTTAAGGTCGGCATTGGAGTTGTTCTTAGCCAATAGGGTGAGCCTATAGCTTATTTCAGAGAGAAATTGAATGGAGGAAAGGCACACTACAGCACTTATGACTTGGAATTTTATTCAGTAATCCAAGCGTTAAAACATTGGCGACATTATCTAATTCATAAAGACTTTGTTTTATACACTGACCATGCCGCATTAAGGTACCTTAATAGTCAAGACAAGCTCTCTCACAGACATGCCTCGTGAACAACATTCCTTCAACAGTTTACTTTTGTGGTGAAGCATACCTCTGGCAAATCCAACCAGGTAGCAAACACACTTAGTCAACGCACTTCTTTATTGGCACAGATGCATAATGAAGTTCTCGGATTTGACACATTTCAAGAGTTATATGCTTCTAATCCTTTCTTTGCTCCTATATTAGAAGATGTTGTTACAAGATTTCGTTCAGATTATCATTTACATGACAAATTCTTTTTCAAGAGTAATCAATTGTGTGTTCCCGACTCAAGTTTGATATTGAAAATCATTGCAGAGTTACATAACGAATGGCACATAGGTCGTGACAAAACTCTGGCTCTAATCGCCAACACTTATTTTTGGCCTACTATAAGGCGTGAAGTCTATCACTATGTCGAGACTTGTCGTATTTGTTAAGTTTCCAAGGGCGCAACACCTAATGCGGGGTTATATATGCCTCTACCGATTCCAACACAACCTTGGGCTGACATTAGCATGGGTTTTGTTGTGGGATTACCCCGCACTCAGAGGGGTATGGATTCAATATTTGTTGTTGTTGATTGATTCTCAAAATAGCTCACTTCATTGCTTGCAAAAAGACTACGAACACTTTGACTGTTGCTCGTCTATTCTTCAAAGAAGTCTATAGATTGCATGGTTTACTGAGTTCAATAGTATCTGACCGGGATACACAATTTCTTGGCCATTTTTGGAAGACATTATGGAAGTTGACTAACACTCGCCTGAATTTTAGTAGTGCTTACCACCCAAAAACAGATAGTCAAACTGAAGTTGTAAACCACTCTTTAGGAAACCATCTACGTAGTCTAATTGGTGATAACCTAAAGATGTGGGATCAGAAGTTATATCAAGTCGAGTTTACTTATAACCGTGCAGTTAAACGTAGTACTGGTTTAAGCCCTTTTTAGGTGAATTTCGGATATAATCCACGAGCTCCCATTGACTTGGCTCCAGTTCCAAATTTAATTCGCAAAAGCGATAAAGCAGAAGACTTTATTGAGCAGCTTCAGAAGATTCATGAAACTACGCAAGAGTCTTTGAAGTAGACGACTAAAGATTATTAAATTATGGCAGAAAAAAAGCGTCAAGCTTTAGAATTTGAAGTAGGAGATCTTGTTTGGGCTATCCTAACTAAAGATAGATTCTCCGTTGGTGAGTACAACAAGCTTTTTGCTAGGAAGTCGGCCCTTTGGAGATTATAGAGAGGATAAATCCTAATGCCTACAGATTAAAGCTTCCTAGTCATATCCGTACTACAGATGTATTTAATGTCAAGCATCTTATTTGTTACAGAGGTGATCATAATGAAGATGTTGTTGCTGACAATTCGAATTCTCTCTACCTTGGGGGGAATGATGAAGATTAGGAATCCATATTATATTAGGATTAGTTTCCTTATTAACTAAAGTTTAAGACTTTTAAATTCCTTTCTAATTTAGAATTGTGTTTCCCTTTCAATTTAGGATTTTGTTTTTACTTTATGAATTAGGATAATTAGTACTACTATAAATAGCTCCCTCTTAAGCCTTTAAAGGTAGAATTTTGAGTTTAATAATATTTCAATTTTCAAATCTCTTTGTGAGTATTTGAACATTTAATTCTCGTTATTCTACAAAATTAACGAGTCTTAATCCCTAAATTCGCGGTATCTTTTGAATCAACGTGAATTTAATTATTTTTTTGTTTAGATATTCTCTAGAATTAACGGAATATTTTGAACATTAAACTTCCACTGCATCATATTACCTCCTATAACTGAATTTTCTGACCTGCCTGAACACACAGGTGAACAGGAAATTTATTTCATCTAAACCGCCCACCATATTAAAATTTCTTTGAACACTGCAAAAAATCTTGATAAAAATTTAATAAAATGTATTATACCTAGTTAATAAAACATCATAAACACAATGAGTTTCAAATATTTTAAATATTTAGTAAGAGTAAGTAAAGACTAAAGATATAAATCTGGACTGTAAAAAAAACTTTATAGGTGTTGAAATTGAGAGAGGAAAAATGAAAAACAAGTGGTTGGAAAAAAAAATTAAGATATGAAGATATTTATAAAGGAATATAATAATGACGGATCAAAGAAACTTTCTTTCATTAATTTTAATTTGAGACACGCTGATGTATGAAAAAGTGGGAGATGCCATTTTAGAGATGGCGTAATGAATCACACACAGATATGATACAATTTTTTTAAATCTATGTTGACAAAAATTGACACAATCAATAAATAGGTTATACAATACCATGTTTTATTAGTATTGAACCATCTCAATATAATTACACTTTTATTATTCTAATATCAATTAATATGTGGTAATATTATTGAAAAAATAACTAATATATATAGTGGACACTACATTAATTATTTGTGTCATATTTATATTATATTAACTTATTTATAACTTACTTTTAGAATAATATTAACATATTTATTATTTTTAGAATTTATTTTAATATTTTTATACTAAATATGTAAAACAATTAGAGTAAACAAGTTAATATGATTAATAAATATGTCGTGTCTATATTTTAATATTTCAACACAATTAATAAATAAATTGTATTGATTTTTGCTTAAATTTAACACCACTCAAATAACTACACAAATAAGACACAACATGACTGCATGAAATGATTTCATTAGATAAAGCTGCTGCAATGATTCATAAACTCATTCATTGTATTTTTGTCTCTTTTTGTCATTTCCTTATCAACCTTACAGGTCCAAGCCTCCTGAATTACGATTTCTTATTATACTTCTACTTTCCAAATGATGACGTTATGTTAATTTGTGTTTTAAGTAATCTCTTAATTATAATATTCCTATACCTTCTCGCTTTGTTAAATTAGATTATTCTCAATCATCTCTTTTTCAGGATATTTTCTTTGCTAATTACTTACTGAAAAATTACGTGAACATGTAAGGTTTATAAAAAATGTGGCCAGAGTGGTTTCTATATCTTCTCCCTTCGTTAAATTAGATTATTCTCAATCATCTCTTTTCCAGGATATTTTCTTTGCTAATTACTTACCGAAAACTTACGGGAACATGCAAGGTTTATAAAAGATGTGGCCAGAGTGGGTTTCAATCCACAATCATAACAACAAAGTAGGAGCAAAGATCAATCAAAATATATATACAAATACATTTTTTCTTTTACTTATTGCAACACTCATAACATAATATAATAGTTACTATTACAGAAGGTAAAACCGCTACTTCCTCCAAACAATACGCCGCAAACCTCTTTGTCAGTGACAAATTAAGTAGAGAAAGCTCATGCTTATTTTGTATGTCACTCGTAATACTTTAGTTGATACATAAAACTCTCGGGATGTGGATATATGATCGGTATGCGTTGAGAGAGCTTCACCATCTCAGCTTTGCAGGGAAGTACTGCAACAAAATTATAATACCCGAGTTTGATTAGGAAACAAATAAATAAATAAATAAACTAATTAAGTGAAATTTCAGATGACTTGAGCCACAAGAAATTACTTTCTCGATGAGGGAAAGATAGTAAGGCTTCACTTTTTCGACATCAACTAGGACTTTGCTCTTGCTGTAGAGATCATATTTGCTGCAAAATGATATTAAATTAACCGCACCCAAAATTAACATCAGTAAGGGTAATCTAAAGATATTAAACTGGCAGACTGATAAAAGATAATGAGACCACTTACTTGAATACTTGGAGCCACTTCAAATTCTCCTTATCCTCCTCATTCATCAAGTGTGCGTATGCTCCCTCCTTGTGCAAAGCTGCAAGACGATAAATTAATGAAATGAGTTGTAATTAGTCGGGTGCATAATAGTATCGAGTACCATTCTGCGGATATGAGGAGATCAATTGGTTTCACAGTGCTTACGATAGAAGGAGTGATATCGGACAATGAACAATCCAGCAGAAGGTAAAGTGGTTCCATTCTCCCTGGCCACCTTCAGTATTCAAAACGTGATCAATTAGTTAAATTTTAGTTGATCTTGACGAGTAGGCTCCTGCACAATTGTGATTGGATTCAAAACATAAGAGGCATACCAGGTACATGTAGTCATCATGTCCCCATGATATCATCACATTGTCTAATCCGCAGCCTTCAGTATAAATTCCATTCTTGGTGTTGTATGCAGGATTGTTGCTGTCTGGATTTTCCTTGAAATACTGAGAGAAAAAAAATCGGAAAAAATTTCTTCGTTTATCGATTATTTTAATGATTAGACCTCAAAATTATCTAAGATTATTCTTGACGGAGAAAATAGAAACCTTGTGGTGAACATTGGATTCATCAAAAGCACATCCAAGAGGGAATGTGTCTCCTAAAAAATATTGAAACAAATTAACCATTAATTAACTAAATTAAAATTAATCACTTGAAAGTAATTGTAACGATTTCAATTCTATATTCACAATAGAGCACTCACCAACAACAGCCCATTGAGGAAGCCCTCCAAATTTGGGAAGAGTAAGAACCTTTCCAAGATCTGAAGGAACAGCACAAGGTAATTAATTCATAATTGCGGATTAAAAATTTGAACTCGGTGCTGATTTGAGCTACACTGCCCATTCAAATATGTGCGTATATAATTCTTGTAATACAGGGTGGGCCATACTATATCAATAGAGAAACAGAATTCTCAGGCCTACAAAGGACTATATATATATATATATAGTAATCATAGGAATTTGAGAATCAAATAATATTAACAGAATATTATACCATGAATGAGAGCAGTCAAATGAAGCCAATCTTCATCAGGATAATCTTTTCTAATTGCTTCAGCAGACTGCAATAAGTGCTGAATTTGAGGCTCATCCAAATCAGGATCGCTTTCGTCTACAACTTCATTGAGGAGTTCGCAGCATTCCCATATGCTCATCTCAGCTTTGTCCAGTTTTGCGTACTGTTCCCTCATTTTCTTCACCTGCATGCATTCCAAAATTACAATATGATTTGCATGTCACATCAAAATCTTCTGTTTTATTTTATGCGTGAAACATTGCTTACAAAGTTATATGTTTGGTTAATGTGCTGCAACCGGTAAAATTCCTCCACTGACTTTTGCCTTTCACATTCTGCATTATAATCCCTACAAGGTGTTTTCCAATACTCCATGTGAGGTCGCTTTCAATGCAAAATAAATTATCCAATTAAGAACTAAATACCCCAAAAATAAAAAGGAAAAAAGTCAAAAAAAAAAAAAAAAAACCTGAATGTTTTGCCAAAAGAATTGATCTCTGGCGCAACGAATTCATCATTTGGCATAGTTTTTGGCACCACAAATCCTCCATCCAATACCAACTTATTTGTTTGCTCCTGGAGATTTTGATCCTCCGCTCGTGACCCTGATTTCACAAATAAAAGTTTGAATATATAGTGACAACAAAAACAAATAAAAAGAGATTTTAAATGTTCACGGATGCATGATTTGCTTCTGAATCAACGGTCAGGAGTTGCGTGAGACTCATGTTCTAACAATGCTTATCACAAACTCATCAGAGCACCAAAGCCTGGTCTAAAAATCATGATACATTGATAAATAAAAGAGCTCGGATCAAAATGTTACCAATAAGCTCAGGCTGATCAATGAGGATAGTCATCTTGGCCTTGGCTCAAAGAAGGAATAGGACCTATTTGGAGAATAGAGAGGAATTCTGAAAGAACAGAACACGAGAAAATGAAAAGAGAGCTTGATTGATCGATGATTGGCTGAGTAGTGACGAAATGGAGAGGTAGGGTATTTATAGTAACTCAAAACAAAAGTCCTTCCTTGGAATTTGGAATGTTTTGTGTCCTTCGAAATCATAAAAAAGAAAGCTTTCGAGTACTCAACTGGAAAAAAAAAAAAAAAAAATTCTCTTAACTATTTCTATTTTATCCGCGAGTAACATACGGATCACAGCAATCCAAACATGTTACTTGCATGGCATAGCCACACTCAGTCCTCTTAAACGCGCGTGTCCAACACCCTCCAATCAAAACAAGTCTTTAATTAAGCCACGCGTTAATTAAGAAACAGATTACACGTAATGTATCCATATATACCAAACATTTTCCACGTGGGATTATATCTATCCAAAAACTTTGTGATAAGGATAATAAGATTTGAAATAAACAAAATCCCTTTTACAGCCTAATATTATCAGATGTTGTTGGGATTCCTATAATTGAATTTCCAAAATTAATTATGGAGTGCACAAAAATGTCAACGGGGATGCATATATGGTAACAGCACCCGAAAACTAAATCAAAAAAATCGGAGTAGATAACTGACTCAGCTTTACGTGGATATCATATCATAGAGGCCAACCTTGAGTAACCAACGCAGAGTCTAGTCACCGCCAGCCAATGTTTGACTTTCTTGGTGGGGAGAAATTGTAATTGCGATCAACGGCTAAGCTGTGAACATGCTGGTTAATGAGTTGCAGTCAACGGAGTAGGTTTTGCCACGTCAAGTAATCTAATTTTAATTGGGTGGAGATGCAATTGGCAAGTTTGGTTTGTCGGAGGGTGTGATCATGAGAGGATGAAGATCTTTTGACACATGTGTATTTTTATTTTTATATGATCAAAAATTATTTAAATTATTATATTATTATTTATTAATTACTAATTATATAGATATATTTATTCAATTAATCTAATTTTAATTGGGTGGAGATGCAATTGGCAAGTTTGGTTTGTCGGAGGGTGTGATCATGAGAGGATGAAGATCTTTTGACACATGTGTATTTTTATTTTTATATGATCAAAAATTATTTAAATTATTATATTATTATTTATTAATTACTAATTATATAGATATATTTATTCAAATAAAAAAACTAGATTAGGAAAGAATCATAATTCATGTGACTAAAGTGCAACCAGTGAATAATATAGCAAATATATTTTTCGTTATCGGTAATATTATACTATTACTAATAACAAAAAGTTTATGAAAAGTAAAAGTAGAAGCGGACCTATTTGATGGCTAGACTGGGCTAAAAAATATTCTCTTAAATTTTATGGTACTTTTTTTTTAAAAAAATAGCATTTTTAGTTTTTTCTCAAGTTTGTCTCTAAATCAATTTTTACTAAAATAACTAAAATACCATTTATATCTAAGTTAGGGATTTTTTTTTATTCACTTAATGATTTAATTGACTTAATTTTAATTAGTTAAGTCATTCAATCCATTTGTTTTTTCAACTTAATGAAAACTCTCAATCATAAAGTGATTAAATTATTAGGTTAATTTTTTTAACTTTTTACTTAATCTAAAAAGTATGAAAAACATCATTAAAAAAATTCTTCAAAATATTTTTGTCTTATTAATGAATTTTCATCCTTTATATAAATAAAATTTACTAATTACCATTATTACCGACCTCTATAACTTGTGATAATATTAGTGGTAAACCATTCTGATACCATAAAAGAGTACGTGGCGTTGTTCTACCCCCGTGATGGGTTCCTCAGCTCTTTTGAAGCTAAGATATTTAAAACCTTTTTGGACCAGTAGCCCGCACACAATGGTGTTCCAGCCGATATACCTCTTAGATCAAAACCTAAAACGAGTTCTTTGTAGGTTATAAAACCCAAAAACAAACTTCTCTTTAGTCTTAAAACAGGGTACCAAACCATTTAAGAAATCGCCATAAGTTTTCTACTGCACAGGATCCTTCCTTGAAGGCAAGTGCAGAGCATACTTCCTTAAGTTTTCAAAATGAACAAATTTAATTCTTTGATTTGTTTCTTTCACTTAGAACTTCATTTGCAGAGAGAGAGAGGAGAGTTTAGAACTTCATGATGAGAGAAAGGCACACGAGAGTTTATTGCTTTTCAAACTTCTTATATTACAAGGGGGGTGAGCTCTTTATATAGGAGAGCTCTTGAAGATAGGACAGGACCCCTATGTCGGAGAAGCTTTTGGTGATGTCTGGGTAGCCTTATCCTTTTTGGAAGGTTTGGGTGGTTGTGATGGTGGCGATTGGGAGGAGGAGCTTGGTTCATGCATGGATGATTGGGGAAACTGTTGGAGATGTTGACTGAGAGGAAGAAAGTCTTCCCATGGGTCTTGGGAGTCTTGATAGAGGAAGTCAGTGTAGTCTGGTTTTTCTTCTTTAATGATGATACCAGTGGGTTTTGGGTGTGATATAGTGGATGGAGTGGGGATCATGATGATGTCATGTTGTGGGCCTAAGGAGATGTGGGAGATATCTCTGTGTGGTGGAGTCTGGTGGTTGAGCTGGCAGAGATAATTGTGCAGGGTGGTTTGGATTTCATTTTCAATGACAGCTGGGTGTGGTGCAGTAAACCACTCATACACCTGATCTTTGGTCCAGAAAAGCTTTATATCTGAATGCTGAAAATATGGCCTGTGGATGATGAAGACTGAAGTGACCAGGCGTGCTTCTGAAGCAGGCATTCTTTCAAGATTATAAATTTCAGAGAGTTGCTGCAGTTTCTTTCTCCACCATGGAATGGGAGAAAACCATTCAAGGAGAGTCCAAGTGAGAGAGGTGGCTTTGTCCGGGTTGAGGAGATGTTCCAAAGTTGGACTGATTGGTAGGATGAGCTTGGTGGCATATAGAACAGTTAGGCATCATAAGTACCATAATTCGTCTTCAGTGATATCCCTGGAGGGGTCAAGGGTGAGACCTGTAAGAAACAAGTTTTCGGGATGGAAGGTAGAAAATGGAAATGAGTCTGCCATAAGGTAGGCTTTCATGAAAAAGCGAAAAACAGCTTTGCTGGCAAAGTCTTGGATGGCAAAGACGGAAGAGAAAGTTTTGTTAAGGGGAAAGTTTTTATTGGTGAGAGCTTGTGGAGGAAGTGAAGTAGCCATGGAGGTAACTGGGAAGTGGTAGGTTGTGGAAAACACGGTGAAAAGTTTGTTTGGTTTAGAGAGTCGGGAAAGCATATCAGGGATGAGGTTCTGGGACCCCTTTATATGCTTAACTAAAAAGTCATACTTGGAAAACTAATCTTTTAACCTGAGTGACATTTTTTCAGGAACAGTTTTACCTTTGAAATTGAGAATACTAGGAAAGGCTGAACTGTCCATTCTGATGAGAAAATGGTGTCCAATCAAATGATACTCAAATTTCTTAATGTCATTTTTTACCGCTAAGATTTCTTTGAACACACTGTGGTAATGCTTCTGTATGTCAGAGAAATGTCCACTAGCATAAGCGACAAAGCTTTCTTTTCCATTGAGTTCTTCGAGGAGAATGGCACCCCATGATTCATCACTGGCATCTGTCTGTAGTATGCGCTTGCCATCTGTAATCAACTTTAATGGAGGCGGATTTTGCGCAATCTGCTTTAATGTACTGACAGCAACGGTGTGGTTCTCATTCCACTATGGGGGCTTCTTTTTCAATAAAGCCGAAAGATGTCGAGTGTGTTGGTCCACGTGTGGGATGAAATCATAGATGTAGTTGATGAGACCAAGAAACTGCTGAACTTGCTTTTTGGACAGGTGCTGATCTAGAAAGTGAAGTAACTCTTGGACAATGTGCTTTCCAAGCTGATAATGGCCGTCTTTTATGACCATTCCAAGAAATTCAATGGTATCTGTGGCAATGGTGCTTTTCTTGGCTGATAACATAATTCCATTACTCTGGGCAATATCATAGAACTGAGTTAACAGCTGGTGATGTTCCTCATGTGAACCTGAAAAGAGTAAAATGTGATCAATATAAATCAATGCATGATGGAGGATGGGCTGGAAGATTTGGATCATGGATTTTTGAAATATGGATGGGGCAGTTTTGAGTCCAAAGGGTAAAACTGTCCATTAGAAATGGGCATTTGGGATACAAAAGGTAATTTTGTACTGTTCTGAGAGTTCAATGCCTAATTGCCAAAACCCTGATTTTAAATCAAATTTTAAAAAGATCTGGGCATTTTTTAGAAAAGTAAACATGTTTTGTCGGCGTGGTAAAGGGAATTTGTCATCTTTTAAAAACATGTTTAAGGGCTGATAGTCAATGACTAAGCGTTTCTTTCCTCGAACAAGCTCAGCATGCTTTTCAACATAGAAGGCTTGGCAAGCCCATTGAGAAGTTGTGGGCTCAATGAGACCTTGGACTAATAATTGTGAACATTCTTGTTGGGCTAGGAGTAAGTCAGAAGGACTCATTCCTAGATGGGTAGCTTTGGTCGGGTTAATGTCTTCATTGAGTTTGAATGGTAACTTAATGAAGAAAGACTGATTTTTCCACAATGGGTTTAGATGGGTGAACTGATAATGGGACTCGGGACACAGACTCAAAAGCTTTGTTGAAATATTCTGGTAGGGCTGCGGTGTATCAGACAGGTTGTAAAGTTTCAGAATATTGGTGAAAGGTTTAAACATGGATTTGACTCGAATTCCAATGGGAATGATTTGGAGGTGTTTGATCTGGTGAAGGATGTCAAAACCGAACACGATATCCTTATTAGGTAGAGTTAAACTAATGACCTTGGTCCAAATGACACAGTTTGGGAAGATTTGAATACCAATGGATTTTTTGGTAATCAAAGAAGTGGTGAACAATTTGCCGTTAACAGCTTTGAAATGTTCCTCATATTCTGTCCAATATTCGGGTGGAAGAATATGTAGATTTAACATGCTGCGTTGAGCTCTAGTGTCGATGAGACCAATGGCTGGAATGGGCCTTTGGAATTTGGAAGGCAAGATTTGGAGTTTGATGAAGGGTATGGGAACAGTAGTATCAAGGGACAGCAACTGTTGGTGGAAAATGACTTGTGACTGATCACTGTCTGAGTCATCAGAGGAATTCTAGAGTGCGAACACTGTTTCATCATGGGGTTCATCTTGTTCTAAAAAATAGAATTCCAGGTCATCATTTTCTGGAGAGAAATCTGTGGTAGCTTGGAGATGCTCAAGGAGCCGAATAGACTTTTCTCGTTTGTTGGGACAATCCTTTGTATAATGACCTTTCTTCTTGCAGATAAAACATCTGCTGGACTTTCACTTTTTAAAGTCTCTAGATGAGGATGACTTCTTTCTGAAGAATCTGTAGGACTTTCTAGACCGGCGAGGCTTAGATGAGTATTCCGGACGTTTGAATTTCCGAAAATGCTTTTTCTTTTTAGGGCTGCAATCACAATCCTTCTTCTGTTTGCACTTAATATGCAAATAAGGCTTTTGCAGGCACTCCTAAATGGTTCTCTGTCTTTCAACTGTTCTTTGAAAAACTGTTTTTGCTCATAGAGTTTGTCAAGACAAGTTTTGCCAAGTTGGAAGATTTTGCCACGAGAAATGTTGTCAAGGACAAGATTGGATGCACAAAGTTGCCGCTGTATGTTTGGTTGGAGTTCATCAGGAAGGGAAGCCAGGAAAACATGCTTTAATGTCGGTTCGTTGAATCCATTAAGCTTATAGAACAGTAAGGACATTCTTTTATAATGGAACTCAAGATCCTTAGCATTGAGTGAACAGCATTTCATGTTGAGATAGTCTCGTCGTGCAGCTTCAAAAATTGCAGAGGGGTCTCTAAGGAATTGATCATGGATAACCGCAAGGACACTTGAGACTTCTGGCAATTGAACAAACTGCAATTGTCTGTATTGGCCTAGAGATTCAAACCAATCTCTTAGAGCACTCTAAAACGAGTGGCAAATTCTCTAAGGACTGATTGAGTTGTGGCTCCTGGCCTTAACATTTGTAAGTCAAGCCAGAAAGACATTTCATTAAGCCGATCACGCCATTTAGAGGATGGAATATCATCAAATGTGAACCATAGACCATTTGACGATTTTGGACCAGTTGGACCAGTTTGGGCTTGGGCTGGAGGAGGTTGGTTTGAGGCAGAGAATTCAGGCATATCTTCGTCAACTTCAGAAGGAATGTCAACATATAGTTCTGTGTGAGAGGTTTGGCCTTGATCAGGTGGATCAGTTTGAGCCACCAGGATTTTGGTGATATCAGCATAGGACTTTTCAGAGTCACTGGTGGAAGCTGATTATTCTGTGTCTGTCTCAGTATGAGTATCTGAGACTGCAAGATTGGAATCAGAAGTTTGATCATCAGTGGTGGATGTGTGGTCAACTGTGTGGCACTAAACAGGTGCATGGGTTGTTTATCCTTGGATTGGATAGGAGGTTGAGAAGGAGCTAGTGGTGGAGGTGCTGATGGTGAGGCTGATGGATAACCATGGGTTGATTGGTCAGGACGCGCCGGCGCGGGGTCTTCGGGGAACCTTGGACGCGCCGAGGAGTGGGGGAAGGGCCGCGGAGGGATGAATTGTGCGGCGGCCGAGTCGGGGCAGGGCGAGGGGGGCACGGGTTAAGTAGATTTGCAATGCACATGTTGTTGGGTGCGACCATACCAGCACTAATGCACCGGATCCCATCAGAACTCCACAATTAAGCGTGCTTGGGCGAGAGCAGTACTAAGATGGGTGACCTCTTGGGAAGTCCTCGTGTTTAGTGCCCATGGCTATCCATCAGCCTCACCATCAGCACCTCCACCACCAGTTCCTTCTCAACCTCCTATCCAATCCAAGGATAAACAACCCATGCACTTGTTTAGTGCCCACACAGTTGACCACACATCCACCACCGATGATTAAACTTCTGATTCCAATCTTGCAGTCTCAGATACTCATACTGAGACAGACACAGAATAATCAACTTCCACCAGTGACTCTGAAAAGTCCTATGCTGATATCACCAAAATCCTGATGGCTCAAACTGATCCACCTGATCAAGGCCAAACCTCTCACACAGAACCATATGTTGACATTCCTTCTGAAGTTGACGAAGATATACCTGAATTCTCTGCCTCAAACCAACCTCCTCCAGCCCAAGCCCAAACTGGTCCAACTGGTCCAAAATCGTCAAATGGTCCATGGTTCACATTTAATGATATTCCATCCTCTAAATGGCGTGATCGGCTTAATGAAATGTCTGTCTGGCTTGACTTACAAATGTTAAGGCCAAGAGCCACAACTCAATCAGTCCTTAGAGAATTTGTCACTCGTTTTGCGGGTGCTCTAAGAGATTGGTTTGAATCTCTAGGCCAATACAGACGATTGCAGTTTGTTCAATTGCCAGAAGTCTCAAGTGTCCTTGCGGTTATCCATGATCAATTCCTTGGAGACCCCTCTGCAATTTTTGAAGCTGCACGATGAGAATATCTCAACATGAAATGCTGTTCACTCAATGCTAAGGATCTTGAGTTCCATTATAAAAGAATGTCCTTGCTGTTCTATAAGCTTAATGGATTCAACGAACCAACATTAAAGCATGTTTTCCTGGCTTCCCTTCCTGATGAACTCCAACCAGACATACAGCGGCAACTTTGTGCATCCAATCTTGTCCTTGACAACATTTCTCTTGGCAAAATCTTCCAACTTGCCAAAACTTATCTTGACAAACTCTGTGAGCAAAAACAGTTTTTCAAAGAACTGTTGAAAGACAGAGAACCATTTAGGAGTGCCTGCAAAAAGCCTTATTTACATATTAAGTGCAAACAGAAGAAGGATTGTGATTACAGTCCTAAAAAGAAAAAGCATTTTCGGAAATTCAAACGTCCGAAATACTCATCTAAGCCTCGCCGGTGTAGAAAGTCCTACAGATTCTTCAGAAAAAAGTCATCCTCATCCAGAGACTTTAAAAGGCGAAAGTCCAGCAGATGTTTTATCTGCAAGAAGAAAGGTCATTATGCTAAGGATTGTCCCAACAAACGAGAAAAATCTATTCGACTCCTTGAGCATCTCTAAGCTACCACAGATTTCTCTCCAGAAAAGGATGACCTGGAATTCTATTTTTTAGAACAAGATGAACCCAATGATGAAACAGTGTTCACACTCCAGAATTCCTCTGATGACTCAGACAGTGATCAGTCACAAGTCATTTTCCACCAACAATTGTTGTCCATTGATACTATTGTTCCCATACCCTCCATCAAACTCCAAATCTTGCCTTCCAAATTCCAAAGGCCTGTTCCAGCCATTGGTCTCATCGACACTGGAGCTCAACGCAGCATGTTAAATCCACATATTCTTCCACCCGAATATTGAACAGAATATGATGAACATTTCAAAGCTGTTAACGGCAAATTGTTCACCACTTCTTTGATTACCAAAAAACTCATTGGTATTCAAATCTTCCCAAACTGTGTCATTTGGACCAAGGTCATTGGTTCAACTCTGCCTAATAAGGATATCTTGTTAGGTTTTGACATCCTTCACCAGATCAAACACCTCCAAATCATTCCCACTGGAATTCGAGTCAAATCCATGTTTAAACTTTTCACCGATATTCTGAAACTTTACAACCTGTCTGATACACCTCAGCCTTACCAGCATATTTCAACAAAGCTTTTGAGTCTGTGTCCCGAGTCCCATTCTCAGTTCACCCATCCAAACCCATTGTGGAAAAATCAGTCTTTCTTCATTAAGTTACCATTCAAACTTAATGAAGACATTAACCCGACCAAAGCTACCCATGTAGGAATGAGTCCTTCTGACTTACTCCTAGCCCAACAAGAATGTTCACAATTGTTAGCCCAAGGTCTCATTGAGCCCACAACTTCTCAATGGGCTTGCCAAGCCTTTTATGTTGAAAAGCATGTTGAGCTTGTTCGAGGAAAAAAACGCTTAGTCATTGACTATCAACCCTTAAACATGTTTTTACAAGATGAGAAATTCCCTTTACCACGCCGACAAAGCATGTTTACTTTTCTAAAAAATGCCCAGATCTTTTCAAAATTTGATTTAAAATCAGGTTTTTGGCAATTAGGCATTGAACCCTCAGAACGGTACAAAACTGCCTTTTGTGTCCCAAATGCCCATTTTCAATAGACAGTCTTACCCTTCGGACTCAAAACTGCCCCATCCATATTTTAAAATCCATGATCCAAATCTTCCAGCCAATCCTCCATCATGCATTGATTTATATTGATGATATTTTACTCTTTTCAGGTTCGCATGAGGAACATCACCAGCTGTTAACTCAGTTCTATAATATTCTTCCACCCGAATATTGGATAGAATATGAGGAACATTTCAAAGCTGTTAACGGCAAATTGTTCACCACTTCTTTGATTACCAAAAAACCCATTGGTATTCAAATCTTCCCAAACTGTGTCATTTGGACCAAGGTCATTGGTTCAACTCTGCCTAATAAGGATATCTTGTTAGATTTTGACATCCTTCACCAGATCAAACACCTCCAAATCATTCCCACTGGAATCCGAGTCAAATCCATGTTCAAACCTTTCACAGACATTCTTAAACTTTACAACCTGTTTGACACACCTCAGCCCTACCAAGATATTTCAACTAAAATTTTGAGTTTGTGGCAGAGTCCCATTCTCAGTTCACCCATCCAAACCCATTGTGGAAAAATAATTCTTTCTTCATTAAGTTACCTTTTAAACTCAATGGAGATATTAACTCAACCAAAGCTATCCATCCAGGAATGAGTCCTTTTGATTTACTCCTAGCCCAACAAGAATGTTCACAATTGTTAGCCCAAGGTCTCATTGAGCCCACAACTTCTCAATGGGCTTGCCAAGCCTTTTATGTTGAAAAGCATGCTGAGCTTGTTCGAGGAAAGAAACGCTTAGTCATTGACTATCAGCCCTTAAACATGTTTTTACAAGATGACAAATTCCTTTTACCACGCCGACAAAGCATGTTTACTTTTCTCAAAAATACCTAGATCTTTTCAAAATTTGATTTAAAATCAGGTTTTTGGCAATTAGGCATTGAACCCTCAGAACGGTACAAAACTGCCTTTTGTTTCCCAAATGCCCATTTTCAATAGACAGTCTTACCCTTCGGACTCAAAACTGTCCCATCCATATTTCAAAAATCTATGATCCAAATCTTCCAGCCCATCCTCCATCATGCATTGATTTATATTGATGACATTTTACTCTTTTCAAATTCGCATGAGGAACATCACTAGCTGTTAACTCAGTTCTATGATATTGTCCAGAGTCATGGAATTATGTTATCAGCCAAGAAAAGCATCATTGCCACAGATACCATTGAATTTCTTGGATTAGTCATAAAAGACGGTCATTATCAGCCTGGAAAGCACATTACCCAAGAATTGCTTCACTTTCCATATCAGCACCTGTCCAAAAAGCAAGTTCAACAGTTTCTCGGTATCATCAACTACATCCGTGATTTCATCCCACACATAGACCAATACACTCGACATCTTTCGGCTTTATTGAAAAATAAACCCCCATAGTGGAATGAGA
The DNA here is from genome assembly GCA_029633175.1 of Citrus glauca. NCBI lineage: Eukaryota > Viridiplantae > Streptophyta > Magnoliopsida > Sapindales > Rutaceae > Citrus > Citrus glauca. The sequence goes on from JAQOOD010000001.1 coordinate 9,442,103, forward strand.
ACCACACCGTTGCTGTCACTACATTAAAGCAGATTGCGCAAAATCCGCCTCCATTAAAGTTGATTGCAGATGGCAAGCGTATACTACAGACAGATGCTAGTGATGAATCATGGGGTGCCATTCTCCTCGAAGAACTCAATGGAAAAGAAAGCTTTGTCGCTTATGCTAGTGGACATTTCTCTAACACACAGAAGCATTACCACAGTGTGTTCAAAGAAATCTTAGCGGTAAAAAATGGCATCCAGAAATTTGAGTATCATTTTATTGGACACAATTTTCTTATCAGAATGGACAGTTCAGCCTTTCCCAATATTCTCAATTTCAAAGGTAAAACTGTTCCTGAAAAAATGTTACTCAGGTTAAAAGATTAGTTTTCCAAGTATGACTTTTCAGTTAAGCATATAAAGGGGTCCCAGAACCTCATCCCTGATATGCTTTCCCGACTCTCTAAACCAGACAAACTTCTTACCGTGTTTTCCACAACCTACCACTTCCCAGTTATCTCCATGGCTACTTCACTTCCTCCACAAGCTCTCACCAAGAAAAACTTTCCCCTTAACAAAACTTTATCTTCTGTCTTTGCCATCCAGGACTTTGCTCGCAAAGCTGTTTTTCGCTTTTTCATGAAAGCCTACCTTATGGCAGACTCATTTCCATTTTCTACCTTCCATCCCGAAAACTTGTTTCTTACAGGTCTCACCCTTGACCCCTCCAGGGATATCACTGAAGACGAGTTATGGTACTTATGGTGCCTAACAGTTCTTTATGCCACCAAGCTCATCCTGCCAATCAGTCCAACTTTTGAACATCTCCTCAACCCGGACAAAGCCACCTCCCTCACCTGGACTCTCCTTGAATGGTTTTCTCCCATTCCATGGTGGAGAAAGAAACTGCAGCAACTCTCTGAAATTTATAATCTTGAAAGAATGCCTACTTTAGAAGCATGCCTGTTTACTTCAGTCTTCATCATCCACAGGCCATATTTTCAACATCCAGATACAAAGCTTTTCTGGACCCAAGATCAGGTGTATGAATGGTTTACTGCACCACACCCAGCTGTTATTGAAAATGAAATCCAAACCACCCTGCACAATTATCTCTGCCAACTCAACCACCAGACTCCACCACACAGAGATATCTCCCACACCTCCGTAGGCCCACAACATGACATCATCATGATCCTCACTCCATCCACTATATCACACACAAAACCCACCGGCATCATCATCAAAGAAGAAAAATCAGACTACACTGACTTCCTCTATCAAGACTCCCAGGACCCATGGGAAGACTTTCTTCCTCTCAGTCAACATCTCCAACAGTTTCCCAACCATCCATGCATGAACCAGGCTCTTCCTCCCAACCGCCACTATCACAACCATCCAAACCTTCCAAAAAGGATAAGGCTACCCAGACATCACCAAAAGCTTCTTCGACATCATCCAGGCCAGTGTATGAATTCTACTACCTACATCCACCATGCAGTGGTCCCGCCTGCAAGCATCCAAGGCTTTCCAAGAACTTTTTTCCACCACCTTCTGACAATGACCCTAATGCGACAGAAAGTGACTTTGAAGACGACTACATGAATCTTCACTCCCCATAAAGAATTTTGTCTTTATGCATGACATTTCCTCTTTTGTCTCCATGCATGAAATTTCCTCTCTTGTCTTGATGTAGGAAATTTCCCACCTTGTCTCCTTGCATGCACTGTCCCTTTTGTCTTATTTCAGGAAATTTCTCCCCTTGTCTCGTTCCATGAACTTTCCCATCTTCTCTTGACTCATGCACTTTCCTTGAACCTTCCCTGCATTTTGTCTTGTTGCCATGCATTTTCCTTTCTTGTCTTGTTGTAAGAAATTTTCCTTTTTGTCTCGATGTATGCACTTTCTCTTTTTATCTTTTGTCATGGACTTTGTCCTGTTGTAATAATGTTGCTTGTACTGTAGTTTTATTCTTGTACTGTAACTTTACTCTTGTACTGTAGCTTTCCTTTATTTTTACTGTTGTAAAAGATAGGGGTCCTGTCCTATCTTCAAGAGCTCTCCTATATAAAGAGCTTACCCCCCCTTGTAAAATAAGAAGTTATAAGAAGTTTGAAAAGCAATAAACTCTCGTGTGTCTTTCTCTCATCATGAAGTTCTAAACTCTCCTCTCTCTCTCTGCAAATGAAGTTCTAAGTGAAAGAAACGAATCAAATAATTAAATTTGTTCATTTTGAAAACTTAAGGAAGTATGCTCTGCACTTGCCTTCAAGGAAGGATCCTGTGCATCAAAAAACTTATGGCGATTTCTTAAATGGTTTGGTACCCTGTTTCAAGACTAAAGAGAAGTCTATTTTTGAGTTTTATAACCTGCAAAGAACTCGTTTTAGGTTTTGATCTAAGAGGTATATCGGCTGGAACACCACTATGTGCGAGCTACTGGTCCAAAGGGGTTTTAAATATCTTAGCTTCAAAAGAGCTAAGGAACCCATCACGGGGGTAGAACAACACCACGTACTCTTTTATCATATCAACTCCCATAAAATTTATTAACATGTACTAAAATGTAGAATATTAAAGGGTTGTATTCAATTTAATATGATTTATGTTATGATAAAATATTGTATTATTTATGTTTTTTAAGATGCTATTATTTGTTTAACATTTATAATTTATAATGACACAAATGCAAAAATTACTAATCTAATCAGATAATGTACTAAGCAAATAACTCAAGTGTTGATTAGTAGTTATTGAATTAAAAAAATAAAGAAGTAAAATTCTACCAATAAAAAAAATATACATGGTATGAGAATTTTAAAAGCTCATAGGAGCTCATATTAGGAGGATCCTATTAAAAAAAAACTTAATGCTTATTTTTAGCAATTCAAACAATTAAAACAAATTTACCATTTACATTCAGATATTTAGCACGAATCAGAATTTAAACTAATTCAGATTTATTCAGATTTTAGACAAAAGAAATAAATGTCACCTTACTCTTGTGTTAGAAATTTAAAGTTTAAAACTAAAAAGTGTTTATTGCAATTTTAATTACAATTAGAGGCTTATTTTTGTTAAATATATATATTTTATGCAGAGCAGGTTTCTGGACGTAGCAATACCTTACATATGTATATATATTTTTCTCCTTTTATATCTACTAACGTTTGCACAAATATATATACTCACAATATATTCATGATTTAGCCCAGCCTGATCAGACATCATGGATCGGTCCTGACTAAAAACATGTGGAGGCAATAATAAATAGCATGCCGGCTATAGTTTAACATGACCCACACGTCGCCGGCAAAAGCGACAGATTATTTTGATGTGCTTTTTAAAGCAAAGTACAAGTTGTTTGAAAATGAAAGATGCACGACCAAACAAAGAAATAAGAATAAGAAAGACAAAGCAGAAGCCAGAAGGGAAAAAAAGGTTAGTGCTTGTGTAATAACTAATAAGATTTAAGTCCTGGAGCACGTTTTTGTTTAGGTGATGAGCTGCTGTCGATGTAAAATCTTGCCTGGCCTCCACAAACTTTATATCTTATTACAAGTTATTTGTTTATGTTCTTGATCTTTCACAAGTTGACAATAAATAATATATTTTAGGTGGACTGGTGGAGTTTCTTTATGTAGAGAGTGTGATAGGTTTGTTGTTTACTCTGTAGCTTTCACTAGCAGTATCAAGTGTCAAGTTAGAGAAAGGAGAGATGAAATAGTGAATTGTGATTTCATTGTCAAAACCATTAGCTAATAATAATTGTTTTCTATTTGTTTTTTTTAAGGAATTATATCGCATGTGTGTCTTGTCACGCATGGTTGGTGAAGTGGCCATTGCATGTAAATGTAAATTGATAAGTAATTACGTGAAAGTTAAAGAGTGAATTTATGGATCATTCTATAATGTTGTAATTAAAATTATGGCATTAGGTGGACTGGTGGAGTTTCTTTATGTAGAGAGAGTGTGATAGGTTTGTTGTTTACTCTGGAGCTTTCACTAGCAGTATCAAGTATCAAGTGTCAAGTTAGAGAAAGGAGAGATGAAATAGTTAATTATGATTTCATTGTCAAGACCATTAGCTAGTAATAATTGTTTTATATATATTTTTTTTAAGGAATTATATCTCATGTGTGTTTTGTCACGTATGGTTGGTGAAGTGGCCATTGCATGTAAATTGATAAGTAATTATGTAAAAGTTAAGAGTGAATTTATGGGTCATTCTATAATGTCCTAATTAAAATTATGACATTAATGTCGTAATATATATGGACCGGTAGATTTAAATGAAAAATCTCCACCATTAATTGTAAATAAATAAGTAACATGTTACCTAAGTAGCAGGTAATTATCATTTTTTGTTCAAGTTATAAGTTACATTTATTACTTTTATATGTGATCTAGAAGATTAATGTTTTATTTACCACTTAATGTCGATTTACAAATTTTAACCAACAATTACAAGTTTTTATTTTGTTTACAATTTTAAATATTAATTTACAACTCCATCATTAATTTACCCCTATTTCCATCAATTTATTAATTTTATATGTGGTTTACCCATTTTTTATTTCATTTTACGCTTAATGTCAATTTACAAGTTTAAATTATTTTTCCAAGTTTTTGTTTTTTTTACACTTATTTCTTCTAATTTATAACTTCATCATTAATTTATCCCTTTTTCTATTAATTTACTAGTTTTATGTGTGATTTATACATTTTTTGTTCAATTTCAAATTTCATGTCAATTGACAAGTTCTATGTCATTTTTCTAAGTTTTTGTTATCTTTACACTCTTTTCTTCTAATTTACAACTCCATCATTAATTTACCAAATTTTCCATCAATTTACTAGTTTTATGTGTGGTTCACATATTTTTTATTCAATTTTAAACTTAATGTCAATTTACAAGTTCTATGTCTTTTTTCTGAGTTTTCATTATCTTTATACTTTTTTCTTCTAATTTACAACTTAATCATTAATTTACCCATTTTTCCATCAATTTACTAGTTTTACGTGTGGTTGACACATTTTTTGTTTCATTTTACACTTAATATCAATTTACAAGTTTTAAATCATTTTCCAAGTTTTTGTTTTCTTTACACTTTTTTCTTCTAATTTACAATTCAATCATTAATTTACTCCATTTTTCATCAATTTACTAATTTTATGTGTGGTTTATACATTTTTTGTTTTATTTCACACTTAATGTCAATTTACAAGTTTTGTATCATTTTTCTAATTTTTTGTTATCTTTACACTTTTTTCTTCTAATTCTCAAGCAACATGATACACTATGTAATTGTATGTCCCGAGCAATCGCCACTCTCAGGTGATGCTGCAGAATTGGTAGAAAATGAAGCATATGGTTTAGATTCTTGATCAATATTACTGCTTGAAATGAGTATGCTTTCAATACTTGCTACTACAAGTGAAGACAAGATGATGAAACCAAGACTCTTTGACATTTTATATTTTCTAAACTGAATTGTAAGCAGATTAATTAGAATTAGAAGAGAGGTGAAGAATAAGAATCACATGAGGCTTCTTATACATGAATGAATATTGAGAATTGAGCTATAATAGCCTTTATGAAATTGTCGATTCTATAAATGAGTATTGAATAAGTCATAGTACATTTATTTGCATTAACCACTAGCTGTAATATCTTATTGCGTTATCATGCATTGTAAATGAAATGTAATTCTAATCAATTTTAGAGAGTTAGACTGAAAAATAAATTGAAAATAAAATAAACATGAAACTAATCTTATTGCCCAACCTTAGAACTGAAAATAAAAATTTTCAAGCCCAATTATTTGAAAGCGTGGGCCCGATCATAGTTTCTTTTAAAGTTTTTTATTTTAAAATAGTTAAAAATTAATTGGGCTCCCCATATACATTAAAATTCTTAAAATTTAAAAAATGCTGCCCATATACATTAAAATATAAAAGCTTTAGAAATTGTTAAAGTAACATAAAAAAAAATTACTCAAGGTTTCAACCATATTATTACATAAATAATAAACACAAAATAAAAATATATAAACGTAATTTTCTTTTAAAGTTTTAAGGTTAGGTCAGAACCCTGATCCGAATTTAATCAGGCTCTAATATTTAGGCTTGAGCTTTGATTATAGACCCCTTAAATTTGGGTCAAAGCCTAGAAAATTTAGGTCAGGTCAATCAGACTAAAAGTCAAGCTGGATCTTCCTTGCATGTATATATGTTTGCGTCTTAATTTTTATTTTTATTTATCATATAAACTCTTTTATAAATTTATTTTCTACAAACTGATGTAATATAATTCATTTGCTTAAGTTATGCCACCAAAACTATCTAATTTCAAAATATATGATCTCTTTTCCAATTTTTTTGAACCCAAGAAGTTAGAAAAACACGCAATCATAGTCCAATAAAAATTAAGTACGAATATAAATGTCATGGGAGTAAGGTAAACGATTGTGTAATTTTTAGATAAAGGTCAAGTATGGGTGGTTATTAGTCAAGAATTGGTAATGGTTAGGTAAAGAGAGATGGATAATGGTTGGGAAAATGGAGAATAAATATAATCTTTTAAGGATATTTACGACTTATTTTTAATGAATTGTTATATTACTAGAATAACTCAGTATGATGTCACATTTATATAATAGAGTCACTTTCATGGCATAAACAGTATAATTTCCTCAACGTGCAAGAGTCTGTTAATTTGAACAATAGAAATGAAACCATCCTCATTACAAACCAACCGAAAAGAAAATATTTTAGTACTATTCTATCTTGTTAATCAGTGTGGACAATTATTGTTAACAATTCAATCAAGTCACCCGTTCTCTTTTACAATTTTTTTAAAAGGAAAATAACATTTAAAAATAATAGCAAAAATACTCAAATCACGGAGTTAAGCCACTATATGCTTATAATTCTAGAAAAATTACTCAGTATGATGTCATATATGTAGAATTAAGCCACTTTCTTGACATAAATAAGAAAAAAGGGTCTAATTAAATATAGATAGTTTAATCATTTCTATTAAAACATGGAAATGAAATCATAATATTGAAGAAAGGAGAAAAGAATAAATCATTCACCAAAATAAAAACATATGAAATAGGATCTTCACAACCAGTTCTTTGTGATAAAAATTACAAATAAAAAAACACATGAAAATATAACATTGTTATCCTTTACACATATCAAGATCTAATCATATTAAAGTTTATTTAGAGCACAGTTAGAATTGCCTACAACAAATCATAAAAGCTATTATAACATACACCTAATCAAGCCAAATTAACTTACTCACTCTAGAAGTCCAGCAAATAGATTATTTACAATACAAAATTAATTAGCAGGAAATAATAAAGATAACATGTGAAGCAGATTGTTATCCTTTACATATATCAGGATCTAATCATATTGAAATTTATTTAGAACATAGTAAGAATACAACAAACCATAAAAGCTATTATAACATACACCTAATCAAGCCAAATTAACTTGCTCACTCTAGAAGTCCAGCAAATAGATTATTTACAATACAAAATTAATTAGTAGAAAATAATAAACCTAACATGTGAAGCAGATATAAAACAATTCAACAGAAAATCAAGGTGAAAAAGGGAATTCCAAAAAAATCAATACTGAAAGACAAAATCAATATAAAGAATTGGCTAATTTCGTGGACGTTCTCGCTCGAAAAAAAAAAAGGAAAGCACAATGCATAGACAACCTTTGCTCATTCCAGTTTGCAAGGATGATGTGTTTTGATATTTAATGAACTTCAGCCTCTTTGAGTTGGCCATTGGGCAACAGCCTCTGCCCCTCTGCAATGTTTGAGTGTTAGAAAGTGTATATTTATAAAGGAGAAAATCATCATTTTATATTTTAAGTCTTACTAACACCCTTACTTTTATGTATTTTAAGTCTCTTGTGATTTAATTATATGTGTTTTATTTTAATTAAGTATTTTATGTATTTTATGGGCATCATGGTCATTTCACAATAAACGAGAGATTAGACAGCAAAACGGACATTACTCTTGAACTTAAGACAATCGAAAACCTTAGGAGGAGCATAAAAGGAAAAATGGCACTATTTACATATACGGTATTGTCCATGTTACTATTCACGATATTGTTCACATATACGAAATGATGATGTGATATTGATCGATGATGTGACATTGACCGATGAGGTGGCACCATCCTATTGTATTGAAATTCTTATGTACTTTTGATTGGTGACGTTACAGTATGTTAGTCAACCAAAAATTATGCGTACAGTATATGCACATACACAAAATTATTTACAACAAAACAGCAACGCTATTCAAGCCGCCGCACTATTCAAACCGCGTCATTATGCAAATCCATGGTCAAACTGGATTACTATTCAAACCGTGTACTGTTGACACGTGGCGTAATCCTGAGCATCCAAAATGTTTTTAATCCGATAACCATAATTTACTCAATGTATCTATAAAAAGGGGGCAAGCCTTGAATTCATTTTTGAACTCCATTTTTTGTAATTTCTTCTCCATATTGTATTTTCTACGTATTTTAATAAATTCTCATTTTCCCCTAGTTCAATTATAAGTATCTAATTTTCTTTTAAGTTTGGTTTGAAGGTGAAGTCTCAACATGTGCCATGGGCTTTATTTGGTAAATTTATTTTCTCTTTCCCTCTAATTATTGTGGATGTTTTGACTTTTCGTCTATAAATAGTAATAATCTTGTCTAGATACCGCACTAGCTTAACCGACTCTCTAGTACAAGATTATTATTATTTAGCATGATAAGCCCTTAGCACCTTATTGAGTAGAGCGTGGCTCATGAGGAGTGGATGCCCCTCTCATGATTCAATTAGCACTAATAAGGAATAATTTAGCTGATGGTGCGTGTTGATACAGATTCATATACCCAAGTGCTTCAATTATAATAGTTTCCACTTTAATTTAATTCTGTCATTTCAATTTAAATTTTAGGATATTCCAAATTATTTTTGCCGTAAATCCACCACCCACTTAGAAAATTAATTCTACACATAATTAAAATCCACCTCTTCGTGGGATCGACACTTGTCATCATTAATCTATTCTACAATAGATTTGTGCATTTGCAAGTTCAATAAAATTTACACAATAAATTTTTGGCGCCGTTGCCGGGGAGATAATTTATTTTAATTTGTAGAATTAATTTTTGTAAATAATTTCTTTTAGTTTTTTCTTGTAATTTTTTCTTATTTAAAAAAGAAAAAAAAAGTAAATCTGGATTTAGAGGTATGAATTTCTTTTCTTTTTCTCTTCTTTAAAATTCTGTAGTTCAATTTTTAAGTTTTTTTTCTTTGTAATTTTTTGTTAATCTTATTAATTTATTTTTAGTTAATTTATTTCACGTATTTTTTTTAGTGTATTATAGTAAGGTTGTAACAGTGTAATAAGATTAGTATCGCAATTTCTCCTTCTTCTTTATTTTTATTTATTTGTTATCATTTTGTTTTGTGTTCTTTGCATGCATGGTCAAAGATCACAGTTATCTAACCTTGAGCCTATAAACCTTGAACTCGAAAAAGCGTTTCGCACACACAAACATGTGGCAATTAAAAATAAAATTGAAATAGACTAATGTAATGCTTATTGAGTTTATATGAAGCTTAATTCAAAATTCTGTCCGAGAAATAAGAGTATCTCAATGACAAAGTGAAGAATTGACTACTCCATTTTTGAGAAATTTAAAATAAGCCATTTTTATATGAGTATCTAATAGTAATCTTACACTCAAAATGTTTTTGAATTATATATTTATAATATAAATATAAAACATTTATAATATACTTTTCTTTTCATCTCACTGATAGTAAAGTGTTGAAATTTAATACTCGACAAAGGATGGCATCAAGTTTAAAGATTAATGAAAAAGACTAAATATGGGAAAAAAGAGTATTATTGAAATTTAATATATGGAAAATAATAAAAAGGAAATAATTTTTTTTCTATCAAACTCGAAAAGGAATAATTTGACTCTAAGGAAATTGTGGAGACATAATAATTTATATTATTCTTGATCTGAAAAGTAGAAATTGTTTGGAAAAACATGTCTAATATCCTTGTGTCCATGGGAAATGTATATAGATAGAGAAGCCTAAGGGTCTAACTCAAAGTAAAAATTAGGTCAAGAGTTGAGGCTTTTCTATGTCTTATGGACAAGTTTGGCTATAATACCATATAGAAACCTATAGATCTAATTAAACTCATAAGTTGGTCCAAGAGTTAAGAGCTAAATCTTATATATTTAGCCTAAGTTTAATAGTAAGTCGATGTAAGAGATGTGTGTGTGTGTGTGTGTGGGGTGATAAGCCGATAAGCCCAAAACACACACGGCTCTCCTTGGCCTAATAATAGGGCTGTTAACATGAATTTGTTAATAATATTGATTTTGATGATAACAAATTTTAAATGATTTTTGATAAAAATGTTAGAGCTATTCCTTAATAAACGAAAGCCTTAATAATCATTCCATTCATATTCATAAAAGATGGACTTTCAAATTAGAAAAAGGTTCTCTGCAAAATCTGGTTAAAATGTGATTCTAGAAATAAATGATGAACCCTTTTCTTTTAAACGGTTAATCGATTAATGTCAGAGAGCAACATATTGCCTAAGCTCTCACCGTTTATGAAAAATGAAAAACATAAAAGATGGGATGGCTACTGGAATTTAACGGTGAACCGTTTATTGAAACGGTTAACCGATAACATCCAGAATTGAAGGTTGTACTCCTCTGGCACTATTTAACAAAACTGGATAAGGATAAATTATTTTGCAAGTTACTGGAAACAAACGGCGAACCGTTTATTACAAACGGTTAACTGATAATATCCAGAGAAGTCACTTCATGCAAATCCTTAACCGTTTAATGTAAACGGATAACTGATGTTCATCTTGCAAGTCTCTGGAATTTAACAGCGAAAGGATAATCATAAAACGGCAAGCCGTTTATTTGAAATTTAGCCCAACGGTAACTTTTGACCAACCTAAATGGTTAACCATTAATAGTTAACAGCGAACCGTTTTTAGGCTGACATTTTGTAACGGCTAGTTTTTTAGCTCCAAATATAAATAAGCTCATTCAAATTCAAAGTAGATTGATCACAACACGACTATTGATCTTATATTCGAGAATACAAGCTTAGAACACATTCTTGCTTCATCTATTTACATATTGGGCATCATTGTATAATCTTATATATTGTGAGAGGCAAAACAAATTTGAAATCTTTTGTTTTGAGTGATTGTAAGTATTGAGATACACTTGAGTTAAAGAGATTGGAATAATCTCTTTTTGTAAAGGTTATTGACACCTTGGAAGTCATGTGTAAGCATTTGAAGCCTTAAAGGTTTGCTTAGTGGAATCCTCAAGCCCGGAAAGCTTGGAGGCGTGGACGTAGGCGAGGTTGGCCGAATCACGTAAAAATCTTTGTGTTTGAATTTCTCTTCCCTTATCTTTTTATATTGTAATCAACTTAATTGTTATTGCTTTGAATTTAGATTATATTTTCTTTAAGTTTTTCTTTATAAATTGAATAATTTTTAGAATTCCAATTCACCTCCCCTCTTGGGTTGCATATTTGTATTTCATGGGCGCCACACCTTTCAAAGAAATCTTTTCTATATATCTCTTGACCAAATAACCTAGTTTTGGTAACATAGGCTTTCTAGTCTTCTATAATATTTCTGATGTGGAAGATCTATTTCAACAACGACCACAAAGCATACTTTATTATAGAAGGTTTTGAAAACTCCTTTTGGGAGCACTGGCTCTTATACCAAAAGAAAATAAGAAAACACTATGGATGATTTTATTACATGAAAAGAGAATACAAGATTTCACCGAAGGACTCTTTACTACAACTCAAGACTCCAAGACTCAATAATCCAGCACACTACTAAGGATTCCCTTTTATAGGCACCGAAAGAATCTTTTTTTACTATTTACATTATTTCATCTTATCCTAAAGGAATTTATTTTATGACTTATCACTACTTTATGTTACATCACACAATACATCCTTATCTCTAATTTACTTTACAACTCAACACATGTAACTCTACACATTTGTCACTTCATCACTATATGCTCTTGTCCATGCCAACATTGTTATTCTTTTGGGTTGGTCATATCATTCTGACAGCTGTTTGCATGTAAATCTTTGAGCTTTTCAAGTCTTCTTGATTTGCTTCTGTAACTTCTACCCTTGGACTACCAGTTGCTGTTGCTGAGCAATAATTTCTTCTAATGCTTTATTTTGTTCCAAAGCATTGATATTGCTTCAATCGATAGCTTTTTCTATGGGTCCAAATTTTGTCAGATTTTTCTTTTGGATTATCCATTTGACTATAGCAAAATCATCAGATATTCTCCTTAGAGATTTGTCCAGTTTCTGGAACATTGATTACACCAATAAATCTGGTTGAACAGGATTTTCATGGCATGTGCGAGTAAGACATCAGATGCCTTTAATTTGGCATTTTTCACTTGAATATACTGGCCAAATTTCTTTAGGAAAGTAATTGATATTCTGTCATCTTTTAGCCTATCTACCTTAGGGGCTTCATTGACTTGCAAGGGCTTGTTATTCTGAGTTTTCTGAAAATGTATTTTAAAGTAAGAAAAAATCGAAGAAAACTTTAACACCGTACGGTTTTAAAGCATTATAAAATTAACACTATAAAACCGCAAGATTTTAAAGTTTTCCTAAACTTTCCTGTATTTTAAAATCCTAAACTTGAATATATATATATATATATATATATATATATACATATATAAACGTGATTCAAACCAATAAATCATTTCATGTCTAATGGTTAGGTGTAAATGTGTTTGGTCGTGATTCTCGTGAATATTTAGTAAATACTAAGCATCCATTACCATGCAAGTACAGTACTCTCTAAAATGTATACAACTATTCAGGGTATGGGTATAGCTCATGGTCGTAGATTAATAGTTAGTAAGTTACTACATCGTCATGATCGTTGTAGTCTGTCATTATTATAATTTTTATTTTTTAGCCAGTGTTGGAATATAAGTCAAAAACATGACAAAATGTAATGGGTCATCCGCTTTTATTTATTTATTTATTTATTTAATCCAACATTTGACTCTGCAACCCTAGAGATGACAAATATCCAATTATGGATGGATATTATCCATCCAAATACAAATCCATAATTATCCATAATGGATATATCCATATCCATATCCAGTATTTAATATTGGATATGGATATAGATTTTATCCATAAAATTATGGAGATCCATGGATATTTTATTTTTATTATATAAAAATAAAATATAAAATAGTTAAAATTTTAATATTAAATTTGGTTATTAAATTATATATATATATAATGGCGGTCCGGCAAACTTCCGGCAGTGGTCCGGTGAACTTCCAGCGAGGTCCGGCAATGGTCTGGTGAGGTCTGGTGGTGGTCCGGCGACTTTCCGGTGGAAGTCTATTTATAATATTAAATTAATAAATAAAATAATAATTATTAATAATATTAAATAAGTTAAAAAATTAAAGGATAATTTCGAAAATTTTAATTTTTAATATAAGAGGAATTTAAATTTTTCGCTAGTTAATATAATATTTTTACAATTGTTTGTTTATTATATTTTTTATTTTTAATTTTATAAAATTAAATCTTTTTAAACTTGTGTTGGGTTAAATGGATATCCATTGGATAAAAATAATTATCTATATCCATCAATATCCATATGGATATAATTTTAAAATATCCATTTCAAAATCCAAAAATTTTTGGATGGATATTGTGGATATCCATTATGAAGCTATCCAGTTGTCATCCCCATGCAACCCATCATTTTCATATTTTAAAATTTTGATAAGAGCTTCAACCACTACGAAGTGCATGATGATACTGGTGCAGAAAACACCCATTTCCAACTTTCGAGTTTGTTAGATAAGATTGTGACGCGGAAATGCATAGACTTTTATGTTAGATGAGATTCAGACAATGGGTGTGATGCATTGAGCATCCGTCATTTTGTTCATTACTGGTAATAATTTTCTTGATGTTGGTAACAAATTTTTTTTTATTGTATATAACTTCTGTTTTCGTCAGTACATATTGTTGGGGAAAAATCAGGTTTTCAAATTTTTATAAAACCTATTAAGGACCGCTCTCATATTGTTGGGGAAAAATCAGGTTTTTGTTCATTTACTAGACCCAATTATGCATTAGATTATTTACTTTCATGTAGAGACATGATAAATAATTATCGTTATCCTTTTGGGCCTTAATTTGTTAACAGAGCTTCGTTGGGAAGGTTAATAACAAATTTTAGTTGAGTGTATAACCATTGTTTCAATCTACGTATTTCTCATATCAATAGTTACCGTTGGGGCGAATAATTGATTGAAAAATATTTCAATTTTATCTTTTGAAGAAGTTCATCAAATAAAATATCTAATATATATACCTTCCGAAGGGAGCATCACCGTATCATAAAGTCGAGGTATATATATAATTTTATTATTGAACTAACAATGGAGCCCGTGGAAAAATTATCTTGAATTTTCCCTCTCCCACTCAATATTTTAAAATTGGTTTTTCCTTTTTAAAACATTCATATTGTTAATTGCATGCTTCCTATAATATTATCTAGATGAAATCTAATATTATTAAGCATAGGCAAATTACAAACAATATAATAAAATTCATAATTAATGAATGACATGTATCATTATGCATAGAGTGGCACTACCTATTCTATATGACACGTTATTATGGCATGTGAACATCCAAAAACATAACATATAGGAAAACAATTAAATAATCTTAATTCATGGCTTTCCTAATAATGAAAAATACATTAACCCTAAGCCTAATCTTCATTAGGCTTCTTGTTAATGTCCATCTTCCACAAGCTTGTCTTTGTTAATGGACTAGGGGAAATTGAGCTTTTAAATTTATGATTGGTCCAATTTTAATTTTTAAAGAAAATAAATAAATAATTAATTTTTTTATTAAAATAAAACTTTTGGACCAAAAATAAATTTAATGTATTTAATTTTGTCTATGCATTTTTAATCCATTAAGCCCAATTAAATTAGGCCTAAAACTAGGATTAAGTCCAAAACTGTTTTTAGACTTATATGCAAAAAATTAAAACTCATCAGCCCAAAGAAAAAATTATGGAACCATAGGGTCCTTCATGATAAAAGCCATGAAACCCTAAAATCATATTTTTCTTTCTTTCTTCTTCCCCAGCAGCCAACTCCAAAAACGGCAGAGACTGTTCACGCATCTCCGACGCCAGCCGACCGTCACCACATCACCGAAAGCCGACCAACTCGCGCGCACTGATGGTTGCGCTGCTTGCAGCGTTGCAGCCTCCGCTGCAGCTGCTGCTCGCGCGCTGCAGTTGCTGCATGTGTAGCGCGCGCCCCAGCTGCTGCGTGTGCAGCGCGGGCTGCTAGCAGCGTGGCTGCTGCCCGCTGCACGTGTTGCTCGCGCACTGGTTCGTTGCTGCAGAATTTCCGGCCTTCGTTTCTGAAATTTCCGGTTTCCATGTTTCGATCTTTTAATCCGAGATTACTTTACAAATATCCTAGGCCAATTTCGGCTTACAAAAAATCTATAACAATAAAATAAATCAAGAGGGAAACATGGTGATAAAAAAAAACACCCCTCTTGTTACAGATCCAATCGGAAAATACAACGGAAAATCTAACCATGAATTAAGACAAACCATAACATGCTTTATTCATATATTTAAACAATTAATATATATCTGAATAAATTGTGCCACTCTAACACATAATTTCAAGAATGATTTCATACGAAATTCTTATATATTAATATGAGATGGCTCTGATACCAATTGTTGGGGAAAAATCAGGTTTTTAAATTTTTATAAAACCTATTAAGGACCCTCTCATATAATATATAAGAACACGTAATCTAGAAATCGTACCTTGAAAATCCGAGTTGGCTTTTTCCGCTGAAGTGATTTAGGCTCCTAGATCACAATCTGCCACCACCACTCCTGTTGGATCACGATCCGTCACCACCACGCTAGTTAGATCACGAACTATCCCCAATGATCTTCCAGGTTATGACTCAGGTTTGATCTGCACTTGACGTGTGGGCGCCTTTATCACTACCAAAGCAACTAGCACGAGAAAATTTTTCTCTCAATAATTCAGAGAAAAATCTTATTCTCAGATTTGTGTAAAGTGGCTTCTTTTTTTCTGTTGAGAAAATAAGCCTTTTATATCTCCCTTTTAGTGAAACCCTAGGCTCCAAATTAAACTCACGTTATTTACTTTTCCAATAAGGGACCCACCTTGTAAAATAACATGAGGCCCCTTATACAAAAGCTAACTAAATGGAGCCTCTCACTAAATGATATATTTAGGCTTTTGACCCATATTGCTAGTTATCTTGCTTATTAGTCCAGTAGTGGTGCAGTCAATTAAATGAGCTAACCCGGGGATCATTTGGGAACATACAATAGTGGCTACAATAATTAGGCCTGTAATTAAACTAGCCCAATTATTTAATTCCAAATCTACTCCACTAAAAGATTGGAACTGACTTCCATAATTACATGCTCGAATAATAATTCGTCCCAAGCCACATTGATTTCTTTATTGCACAATCCTTTGTACCACATCGTTAATTAAATTGATATCTCAAATGTCCAATCAATTTAATAACATCTTATTCCTTAATCCTTACTGGTTTTCTCTAATGATCATTTTCAACATACTAAATATGTTGACACACTCTGGCCAGAGAATTCTATGATCAAGTGCCGAAAACCTATCAAGAGATGTGTTGTACAAATTCCATATTGTTAATCTATAACTCCAATACTCATAATTGGTCCCACCAAGATACCGGGTAATCTTGACCACAAGAATGTGTCGTGCCCATTGGTAACTCAAATGGAATAACAATCACAATCATGAAATCATAATTAACTCAAGATTAAGATTACAGTAAAATCAATGCCTATGAGATTTAATAAGTCTGACAGTTATTACAAAGTTAATTAAATCTCATATGCGATCCAGTTCAATGTAGTCGTACTACATCAATAAATTCATACATGATTAAGACAAATCATTCAATGAATTTATTACAGTTTATACCTAAATAAAGTGCCCAACTTTATTTATCAACTACGAACTAAATTTATTTAATTCATAAGATAACTTGTATTTATGTCTTCTGTGAATCCACATATCACATAAATACATATAATATGATTAAATGGACTTTAACACAAATATAAATGCAATTAAGATATTTGAATAAAATACCTCATTAATTTTATTAATCAGAAAAATTGTTTATTACAGTTAAATAAACACATATGCTTTTAAAGAGCATAATTTCCCAACACATATTACGTAAACTTGTTAAATGTAACGATAATATCGTTACCATTGGCGAAACACTTGTTACGAATAATTAAAACTAGTGGTGGATGCACTGTAGTAAGACACTCGGATTATATTGTTTATTATAGCATGCAGTTCAAACACCATCTCTTTAATATTAGTTGCAATACAATTTACAAACAGAAATACACAATCAAAGCCTAAAACATATGTAATTGATGCTCAATTTATAAAATCAAAGAATACAAACTTTTAATGCTATTGGAGAGATTCGAATTCTCGACCTTAAAATTTAAAACAAAAGAAGCCAACAAAATTTAATAAAAATGTTCAACCACTAAATTTAAAATTAATATTGTTCAAAATTTTTTGAACTTTTAGAAAAAAAAAACAAAGTACCTTATTTTATAAGGTACAAAATACAATTTATTTTATTAATTAATAAAATACACAAATAGTTGAAATTATAACATGTTTTTGCTTTAACATTAATCCCTTATAAGGCACTAAAGTTTCCTAAATCTGTTGAAATTTTATTTTCTTATAAAGTATTTAATTTAAAGAAAAAATGCCAAGTCAAAAAAATAAAAATTGGTTTATTTTTAAATACTAAATGCAGATCAATTAACTAACATTGACGCTGCACCATAAGCCTGTGAGCACCTATTGCACTACCCAGAGTAAACTAGCTAGTAGGTTAATTTTCTTTTTTTATAAATGAAAATTTATTTCTATATATATCATCATTTTATTGTATTATTTTTCTTTTCGTTTAATAAATTTTTCTGAATTTACAGAAAAACAAAAAAAATATGTGTTTTGTAGAAAAAAAAAATAGACTTATATACTTTTCTAGTGGATCACATTTCGTTATCAAACAATGACTTTATTTTCTATTAAAGAAAAAAAAATGGTGCTTGCTAAGACTTCCTCGTCCAATGAGAAGAGTTCTTGGACAATTTTGTTGAGCCTTCTTGTACTGGCCGGGGCTACTTTTATTTTAATATTTGTGTAAACTCACACCACTTTTAAAAAATATTTATATATTAATAAAAAAATATACAGTTAATCCATCAAAGTCTTTTTATAATTTTTTTCTCACATAAATTTCTTTGACCATCTTTGATCATTAAGGTTGCTTCAACATAAGTTTTACTTTACTATTTTATCCATATGATATATAATGACCTACTTGCCCCAATAAATATGTGTTCTTATATCTAATAATTTTTGTATTTAATTTTGTGACTTATAATCTAATATTTTTAAATAAAATCTGATGATTTTCAATCCCTTACATGTAAATAACATAAATTTGACAACTTAATAATTTACATGACCATTGTACCATAAAGGCATTATGTTAGGTTAATAAAAGATTAATAATTGTACTAATAAAGTAGAATTGACACATCATTTATAAACAATCAATTTTGTACAAAGTTGAAAAGAATGTTGAAGCTAAAATAAAATTTTAGTATCTTTAGATTATAAGGGTACAATAGTCCATTTAAGTTTAGGCTAAAGCAATTTTGGTAGTCAAATATAATTAAAAAATAAAGTTACAACAAAATAAATTATGGTATTTTTAATTAATCAATTCTCCAAAATTCCTTTTTATATGAAATTTTTAAAAATAATGTGAACATTATAATGATTTTTTTATAAGTGTAGTGGATTTACAAAAACTTTGGGGTGGAAATATCACCATCTTCCTCTATTTTCTTTCATAGAACTCCTTGTTCAATTTCATAACTCCTCTTATATGTAATTATATAATTTATAGTATTTATATGGGTGGTAATATTTCGCCACCATGTTTTATGTAAAACCACTAAATTAATTAATCCGCCCAATAAAAAAATTCAAAATGAATATATTGTGTAAATACCCATTATAAATACCAAAGGTTCCCTATCTGTTTAATATTTATAAAATTTTCCTCTATCTTTTTTTTAGACTTTTATTCGTTTTCTTAGCACCGGTGGAATTTTCTAGGAAATTGAAACCTTATTTTCAGGCTCATAACATAGTAGTGTTAACAAACTAGCCACTCAAACAAGCATACAAAGCTAGAGGCATTATGAAAGTGAGAGCATAATGTTTGGGGGTATTTCAACGGGACCAGAAAGAACGAGCAGGACTAGACGAGCAGGCAGCTGGAAGTAGGACTTGCTTGGACAAAGACGAGCAGAGGGAAATGGAGCCCGTAGCATGTAGCAGGAGCAGAACCATCCTGCTCCAGCCCAAACGTACTAATTGTGAAGCTGGCTGGCTGTTGAAGGCGCGGTACCATTCCTTGAGAACATGCGGCGAGAAGATCCGGTCAACGCTAGTTGAAGTGGCGCGCTCACCAACCCGAGACTTGAAGCCACGCAGAATACGCAACCACCTACCACCGCAGTCATAGAGATACACGCCACCACCTACCACCGCAGTAATGGAGGCACACGCAACCACCTGCCACAGTAGTGATGAAAACACACGCAACCGCCTGTCACAGGAAGGGGGAAGGATCCTCGAGAGGCCTATAAAAAGGCAGCCCACGAAGGTAAAAGGGTTGGACTTTTTGCTATTCCAAAAAAAAAGAGAAAATAACACAAAAAGACGGGCATTAAAACATAATAAGGAAAAGGCCGAGTGATTACGGCCAATTTTTCCCAAAAAACCTTCTTATCTGACTTGAGCGTCGGAGGGTTTACGCCGGGAAAACACCCGACGCACTCTGACCTGTTCTGTGAGCGCAGGAAATGAATAAAAGTAGCTGGGCGAGGAGAGATTCTGGTCGAGATTGAGTTGAACGAGCAGAAAGCCTGGTCGCCGAATAACACGACCAGAATTTTGCATCAACATTTTGGCGCCGTCTGTGGGGATGCGATCGAAAAGCCTTACTTGGCAACAGGGACGGGGATCAATTAAGGGGAGAAAACCATGGAGATTGGGGGGAGTAGTGCGCCAGGGGCGGACGCAACGCTGAGAGATTCCATGTTTGGCCGGATGGAGAGGATGGAAAGGCAGATGGAGGCCCTCGCATCCATTCTCGATGAGTTGCGTAATGAACGGAGGGATAATCCGGAAGAGAGGGTGAGAGCTGGTAGACCAGCACCAGGCTACGATGCTATGAGAAGGGATGACACTACCAGGAGACTTGGCGGCGAGGGAGTTTACTGCTCTATGCGGGAAGATGTTCATAGGAGGGAAGGCCAATCCCTAGGAGGACCAAACTTCAATGAGGACGCCGGAATGGCGAATTCAGAGGAGACAGAACTCCGACAACCATTGCACGATGTTGATCAGCGGCGGGATAAGGTTGCAGCCCGAGTTCCTGGTCGGGGAATGCAATTGGAAGAAGAAATGCGCAGGCTAGCGCAGGTGGTCGATGACATGCAGGGAAAGAGCAAAGCTCCTGGTTGAAAAATCATGTAGGACGGAGAATCACCTCTCTCGGCAGAGATCATGAGGGCAATCATCCCGAAAGACTTTCGTCTCCCCAACCTTAGATACTCGGGGTGAACTGATCCATTGGTGCACGTCGAGTGTTTCAACGACATGACGGGGGTGCAGGGGCTATCTCCAGCCCAAAGGTGCAGGGTGTTCCTGTTATCTTTGGATGGACGTGCACGCGAGTGGTACATGAAGCTTCCCCGCGGGAGCATCAGAACTTTCGAGTAGATGTGCCAGGAGTTTGCGGAGCAGTTCCGAGGAGCAATGGCACCGGAAGATGATATGATAGAGTTAAAGGGCATAAAGTAAGGGGAGCAAGAAGCCCTGCGAGACTTCATCAAAAGGTATCACCGAGCTGTTCTAGATTTGGGTGCCTTCAACCATCCTCAGGCGTTAAGAGGATTGAGAGAGGGGTGAGGATAGGAAGGCTGTGGTATAACCTGCGGAGCAAGCTCATTAAGACTTACGCGGCCGCTTACGAGCAGGCCAAGCGGGATATGGAGATCGAAGAGGAGAAGGCTGCACGAATCAGAATAGACCAGCTAGAAGGATTGGGGAAAGAGAAGAGGGCGTTACCAGGAAGTGGGCCGATAAGGAGAAAGGATCACTCGGTACCTGGTAACAACGCAATGAGCCGGGCGGCCATTTACCAACCTCATCAGAGACCACCACAGCACCAGCGCAATAGAGCACCACCTCCTCGGTCATCAGTGAGGGAACCTTGGAGACAACACGGTTCAGCGTATGGCAATCGTCGTCCCCAGCCCCACAATACTAGAGAGAGCAGACCAGAAGCGCTGCCGCCACCACCGATTCGGAGTGGTACATATGAGGAAAGGGCAGTGCATAGGATAGACCAGAATCAGGACTATGGTCGATACACCGCTTTGAAGGTCCCCCTAGACAAGGTGTACGAGGCCATAAGAGATCGAGGATTGCTGCATCCCCCTGCCCCCATAACCAAGTTGGCCGGCAGAAGAGATAGGGGGCGCTATTGTAAGTTCCATGAGACCCACGGACATACCACCGCGGAATGCAGAGATCTCAAAACCCAAGTAGAGGATTTGGTGAGAAATCGTTACCTGGATGAATTTATAGATGGGGATTTTCCCATGGAGGTCACCACATATGAGGAAGAGCGGAGTAACGAGAGTCTGAGGCATGAGTAGCCTCACGTGTGAGTAATAGTTGGGGGGCCGACATTGGCCGGTGATTCTAACAGAGCCAGGAAGAGCTATGCCAGGTACGCCATGACTAGCAAAGAGGTGTTCTACAACACCTAGGCGGTGAAACGGACAAAAGTCAGGCATGTTCCGATCATGTGGACTGATGAGGACGAAGAAGGAATTTTATATCCTCACGAGGATGCCTTGGTCATCAAAGCTACTGTTGCGAGCAAGATGTTTGATCGGATATTGGTGGACACGGGGAGTTCAGTAGACGTGTTGTTCAAGTCGACTCTGGAGGAAATGGGGTTAGCAGACCTAAAATTGGAATACACCAGCACATCCCTAAAGGGGTTTGGGGGAGGGAAGCTGGTCCCACTAGGCATGGTTGATCTACCCGTAGTGGTTGGGAACTCTCCGACAAAGCTGACGACGATGCTGGATTTCATGGTAGTGGACGAGGAAGGCCCTTACCAGATGATTCTGGGCCGACCATTCCCGAGGATGACCAAAGCGGTGCTGTCCAACCACTACCTAGCCCTGAAGTACCGAGTAAATGGGCTCGTAGGAGCGGTGCGAGGAGACCAGAGAATTGCACGGAGCTGTTACTCCTCAGCGGCAAAAGAAGCCCTGCAGATAACGTCCCTTGATAACCGAGAGGAAATCAAAAAAGGCAGACAAGAGCCTGTCGAGGAGTTGAAGACAGTGACACTGGGACCAGGGAATTTGGACAAAACAATCAAGATCGGGTCAAGACTACAGGAGGAGCAGAGGAAGGAATTGGTGCAGTGTCTACAGGC
The DNA here is from genome assembly GCA_029633175.1 of Citrus glauca. Lineage (NCBI taxonomy): Eukaryota > Viridiplantae > Streptophyta > Magnoliopsida > Sapindales > Rutaceae > Citrus > Citrus glauca. Next base: position 9,464,944 of record JAQOOD010000001.1, read on the forward strand.
TTATGCAGATGTCTTTGCATGGACGCACGAAGACATGCCGGGGATTGATCCTGACATTGCGTGCCACAAACTGGCAATAAAGAAAGGGGCGAAGGCAGTAAGGCAGAAGAGGAGATGTTTCAACCAGGAGAGATATGACGCTATAAATGGCGAAGTTGAGAAGCTCTTAAAGGCAGGCTTCATCCGGGAAGTCAATTACCCCGAATGGATATCCAACGTAGTGTTGGTAAAAAAGGCGAATGGTAAATGGAGGATATGTGTGGATTTCACAGACCTGAATAAGGCCCGCCCGAAAGATAGCTTCCTTTTGCCGAAGATCGACCAGCTTGTAGACTCCACAGCCGGGCATGGTCTGCTCAGCTTCATGGATGCGTTCTCCGGATATAATCAAATTTCGATGTTTGGGCAAGACGAGGAGAGCACAGCATTTTTTACCAACCAGGGGCTGTTCTACTACAAAGTGATGCTGTTCGGATTGAAAAATGCGGGTGCCACGTACCAGAGGCTGGTGAACAAGATTTTTAAGCCGCTAATCGGGAGAACAATGGAGGTATATGTGGATGACATGATCACCAAGTCGAAACTCCCAGAAGAACATGTCAAGCACCTCGAGGAGACATTCTTACTCCTGAAGAAGTATAAGATGAAGCTCAACTCGGAGAAGTGTGCCTTTGGAGTAGAGTCTGGGAAATTCCTCGGGTTCATGGTAAGCCACAGGGGAATCGAGGCGAATCCCGAGAAAATCCAAGCGATCATTCAGATGAAGTCTCCTCGCAACCTTAAGGAAGTGCAGAGCCTAACGGGAAGGATCGCAGCCTTGAACCGGTTCATCTCCAAAGCCACGGATAAATGTTAGCCATTCTTCCAAGTAATAAAGAAAGGGAAGAGAATAGAGTGGACCCCAGAATGCGAGGAGGCCTTTCAGAACTTAAAGCTGTACTTGCAGCGAGCACCTCTGCTATCCACACCAAGAGAGGGGGACAAGTTGTCATTATATTTGGCGGTGTCTAACCGTGCCACAAGCTCCGTCCTTGTGAGGGAGGAAGATGGGGTTCAATACCCGATATATTATACTAGCAAGGCCCTACTTGACGCCGAGACCAGATATCAGCAGTTGGAGAAGTGGGCTCTTGCTCTCGTGGTCGCTGCTCGCAAGCTGAGACCGTACTTCCAAGCTTTCCCTATCTCGGTAATAACAAACCAACCATTACGTCAAACTCTACATAAACCAGATTCTTCTGGTAGGCTCGTAAAGTGGGCTATGGAGCTAACTGAGATCGACATTGACTATAAACCACGAGCAGCAATTAAGCACAGGCAATGGTTAATATCATAGCAGAGTTTGTAGAGCCGGAGGCCTGTTCGGAGCAGTTTGATGAAGCATCGGACAATGGTAAAACCCGAGTCTGGCAGGTGTTTGTTGACGGTTCATCGGGGGAGTAGAGATCAGGGGCCGGAGTGGTCCTAGAAGGACCTGAAAGGGAAGAGGTCTCTTATACTGTGAAGTTAGATTTCGCAGCAACAAACAACCAGGCTGAATATGAAGCTCTGATAGCAGGTTTGGAGCTAGCTAAAGCCATGAAAGCGGGAAGAGTGAGGATCAAAACTGACTCGCAATTGGTCGCGAATCACGTCAGTGAGAGATTCCAACCGAGGGAGGAGAGGATGGGACAGTACCTGAGAATAATGAAGCAGATCATGGGAGGGTTTGAAGCAGTAGAGGTGGTGCAAATTCCCAGAGAGCAGAACAACCGAGCAGACATTTTAGCTCGGATGGCAGCGGTAGCGGACCCAAAGATGCCCAAGTAGGTCCCCTTGGAGGTGAAATCTGGTCCGACCATTGAGCAGAAGCTGGAGGTGTTGAGGTTAGAGCGGGATAGATCTTGGATGGACCCCCTGATTGCATATCTTAAAGATGGGACTTTACCACCAGACAAGCGGCAAGCTCGGAATATCAGAGCCCAGGCCTCGAGGTACACATTGATTGATTGGGTGTTATACCGACGAGGATATACTCTCCCTTTTCTTCGGTGCTTGGATGAGGAAGAAGCGGATTATGTGATGAGAGAAGTACATGAAGGGATTTACGGGAACCATTCTGGCGGGAGATCCCTGGCCCATAAAGCTCTGAGGCAGGGGTATTTTTGGCCGACATGCATAGGGATGCGCAAGAGAAAACCAGGAGCTGCATAAGTTGCCAAAGTTTTGCAAGTTTTTCCAACCAACCACCGGAGAAGCTCACTTCAATGGCATCCCCTTGGCCATTCGCCCAATAGGGAATAGACCTAATTGGCCCAATGCCGAAGGGACGAGGAGCAGCGACTCATGCAATAGTTGCGATTGATTACTTCATAAAATGGATAGAAGTAGAGGCCCTCAGCAACATTACGGAGAAAAGGACAACCGATTTTGTGTGGAGGAATCTAATCTGTCGATATGGGATCCCTCATGCCTTGGTAACGGATAATGGTAGACAATTTGACAACCACAACTTCAGGGATTTTTGCCAAAACCTCGGTGTAGAATTGAAGTACCGTTCACCTGCTCATCCACAGTCCAATGGACAAGTAGAAGCAGCCAATAAGACGATCAAAAGGCTCATCAAAACCAGATTGAGAGCCAAAAAGGGAGCTTGGGTTGATGAACTGTCAGGTGTACTATGGGCATACAGAACAACCCATAAGACGGCAACGGGGGAAACTCCATTTGCCTTAGCTTTCGGGCACGAAGCAGTTGTACCCGCCGAGATAGGAACGGTCACGTATCGAACAGAATATTTCAACGAGAAAGAAAACGACGACCAGATGTGCTTAAATCTGGACCTGCTAGAGGAGAAGAGGGAGCAAGCATCGAAGCGGGTAGGCATTTATCAGCAAAGGGTTGCTCGGTATTACAACCAGAAGGTGAATCTGCGGTAGTTCAAAGTTGGAGATTGGGTATTGAGGAGAGTGAACCAAAATACAAAAGATTCGACTCAAGGGGTACTTGGTCCAAACTGGGAGGGGCCGTACAGGGTCAAGCAACTGGTGGGACCTGGAGCCTATAAACTGGTTCAAGCAGATGGCCACGAGGTAAAGCGACCATGGAACGCGGTGCACCTTAAGAAATATTTTCAATGAAATATTTTCAATAAAATTTGTAAGCACCAACACATATTTTTGTTCGTGATTGTCGCTTCTTGTTTTATGTTCTATTTATTTAACATCAAGCAATACCATGTAAACTGAATGTAATGAAAGAAGAAAATTAGTCTGCCGTGCTGCTCAAGAATTTAATAAAGCGTGTAAAGGCTCACGTCTTAAAGCCTGTTTTATGGCGAGGCCGAAGCCAAGCATGCCAGGATCTGCTCGACCGAGTGAAGGCAAGCAGAATCTGAAATTCAGAAAAAATTCACTAAAGCGTGTAAAGGCTCACGTCTCAAAGCCTGTTTTATGGCGAGGCCGAAGCCAAGCATGCCAGGATCTGCTCGACCAAGCGAAGGCGAGCAGAATCCGAGATTTGGAAAAAATTCGTCGAGGCGTGTAAAGGCTCACGTCTCAAAGCCTGTTTTATGGCGAGGCCGAAGCCAAGCATGCCAGGATTTGCTCGACCAAGCGAAGGCGAGCAGAATCCGAAATTTGGAAAAAATTCGCCAAGGCGTGTAAAGGCTCACGTCTCAAAGCCTGTTTTATGGCGAGGCCGAAGCCAAGCATGCCAAGATCTGCTCGACCGAGCGAGGGCGAGCAGAATCCGAAATTTGGAAAAAATTCGCCAAGGGGTGTAAAGGCTCACGTCTCAAAGCCTGTTTTATGGCGAGGCCGAAGCCAAGCATGCCAGGATCTGCTCGACCGAGCGAAGGCGAGCAGAATGAGAAATTCAGAAAAAATTCGCTAAAGCGTGTAATGGCTCACGTCTCAAAACCTGTTTTATGGCGAGACCGAAGCCAAGCATGCCAGGATCTGCTCGACCAAGCGAAGGCGAGCAGAATGAGAAATTCAGAAAAAATTCGCTAAAGCGTGTAATGGCTCACGTCTCAAAACCTGTTTTATGGCGAGGCCGAAGCCAAGCATGCCAGGATCTGCTCGACCAAGCGAAGGCGAGCAGAATCCGAAATTTAGAAAAAATTCGATAAGGCGTGTAAGGGCTCACGTCTCGAAGCCTGTGTTATGTCAAGGCAAGAGCCGAACATACCAAGACCTGCCCGACCACACAAAGGCAAGCAGAAGCGTAAGCATTCAAAAATTTAGCCAAGTCATACAAAGGCTCAAGAATCTCAAAGCCCTTTTTGGGGTGAGATAGGAAGTCAAACATAGCTAGGTTCGCACCAGATAAGCGAGAAGACAGAGTACACTATCTGAAGTTCAACAAAAATTTCTTAAGACAAGACATTTCCACAACCAAAATCCTAATGCAGAAAAATAAGTAATAATATATCTTATTAGGATAGGAATAAGTTGCAAAGTTATTGCATAAGAAAGGAAGGGCTACTACAACAGAGATCAAAATTTAAGAAGGCGGGTCAATAGGCTGACCAGTCCCCTCAGCAGGTTGTGCCGCGTCAGGAGCACAGGGGCATCACCAGTAGCGTCTGGAGGAGTACTCGCCTCACCGGGTGCAGCAGGATCAGCACGAGGAGGAATGCTGGTCTCACCAACCGCTGCAGGGTCAACATAGGGAGAGGGATCCTCCTCGACCGCAATCGGTTCCGCCTCCTCGGCGTCCTCCTTCGCTTCCTCTTCATCCATATGCTGAGAAACAGCTTCGGCAAAACCATCCATGTTGAGACCTGGATGCTGCTTCTCAAGGACGGCCATTATGCTGCGATAAGAATATCGAAGTCCCTGGTTGTACCGAAGTTCCGCTTCATTCTCTAAGTCCTCGAGTTGGATCCGGTGAGATTCGCGAAGAGATTCAAGCTGAGCCTCATACATGGTCTTCTGCCTTCGCAGTTCTTCCTGAACCCTGGTCAGCTCATCGTCGAGAGTAATGGCTTTAGCTTGAGCAAGAGCCTCCTTCTCCTGCAACTTCAGGTTTTTGAAGTTCAAGTCCCCAGCTCTCTTCTCGGCCTTGTCGGCTCTGGTGACTGCCGCCTTATTCTCCTCCTTCATCTTTTTCTCCTGCCGGTTAGACTTGGCCTGGTAGTAGGCGAGCATGCAGCTGAGATGGATAGCACTGAACTACATGGCACCCATCAGGTCGGGCAGGGCCAATCTGGAAAACTCCTCCACATCCTTCTTGCTCACATGTGCGGAAAGGTCGTTCATGAATGAGACCAAGTGATCTGGAATGCGGGGAGTGGGCTTCTTGGAAACAGAGGAGGAACCTGTCTCAGTGGCTGCTCGGCTACTCTCCACAGCAACGGCAGGGGGAGGTGGCAAGGTTTTCAGAGGAGAGGTATGCTCTGCTGCGAGGGCTCGCTTCGCAGCAGGAGCCTCCTTGTCTTCACCCTTCTTGGAAGTCTGAGAGCGGGTACGCTTCCTGGTCAAAGCGACAATCACGGCATCTTCCATTGGAGGCTCGGTGATTATCAGACCAGATACGATCAGATTCTCAAGGCTTAACAGCTCGCGGTAGGAGCAGGACTTAGCCAACACGGACTCCACTAGCTTCAGCGGCCCAGGCTCAAGAGGGAAGTGAACACCCCAAGAAACTGCAAAACGAGCAGACAATTGGTTAAGATCAAAACGACAAAAGTGAGAAATATTATGGAGTAAAGACATCTAAAGCGAGCAGGCAACCTGGGACCACGAATCGAGATGGGACGCGGTAGTCCTTCTCGTCAACCCGTGCAACTTGACCCCAAGGACCCCCAGCAAAAAAGAACTTCCTCTTCCAAAACCCACCACCCCCCGTCGGAAGCCCAGTCACGGGTTTCCTGCTTTTAGGGCTAGATTGAAAATAGTACCAACCGGGATCTTTGGGGCTGCTCTTTAACTGATATAAGTGACGCAGATCGTCAATGGTAGACTCGCGTTTACAACACCTATACCACAGGACGAATAGACCAGAAAGCACCCTCCACCCGTTGGGGTTCAATTGACCAGGAGATAAATGCAACTTGCTAAATATCCGGGCAAAGTATGGATGCAAGAGGCACCTCAACCCATGTTTGAAGCTCTCCAGAAACAAGGTAACATAACCCTTAGGAGGCCGACTAGGGGCGTCCTTTTTCCCGGGGACCCTAAGGGGTATATCATCGGGGATCCCGTATTGATCCTGAAGAGCCTCAAGCTTGTCTACTATGGTCGTGCAAGTGATCCGATCAATCGAGTAATGGTACGACTGTGCTCTACCCCTGGCCATACTTCTAGTTTCTGGTTAAGACGACTCTGGTAAAGACCCCCCGAATCACCCTTCTGTTCGTCACTTAGGGTGTCTGACGAGCCTGATGTTCCCACTTCACTGCTGTTTCGGCTCGAAGAGGTCATTTCTAGAGACATTCTTCTAGCCCTAGTTGCGATGTCAGAGTTACTGGGTTCTAAAGGGATCCTAGGGTCAAAGGCATCGTCAGCGAGTAGACTGGGTAAGAAGTCCAACTCGTCATCGTCATCAATCTCGATGATTTTTTCTTTGCCTTTCGACATTTCCTAACCTACCACCCTATCACCACCACCGACTAATATCCAGACAACAGAAAAAGAAAGAAAGGTGTCTACAACTATTGAAGAACGAGAAAATAGAAGCGGTACCTGAAGAATCGGCCGTCGAAGAGGAAGTCCTAGTCCGAATGAGTGTTTCGATTGGAGGGAATCAAGGGTGGAGGTGTATTTGCCGAAAATCGTTTGCCGGAAAACAGAGAAAACGGTGAATTCGCTGGGTAAAAAGTGTTTTGAAATTTTCAAATGAGGGAAAACGTCTGGGCTGCCAGTATTTAAATGGGCCCAAATCCCGAGGGCTTGCGACTCTTGGTTTGAAATTCAAACGGAAGGCTTGATTTCCGCCACGTCGCTTCACCCGCAATTAAATGCGACACGACTCTTGGCAGCTTTTCCCACCCAACGTAAGCCGAGATTGTTGAGTTTCTACTGTCAATTCACTTCGTTATCCAACACCAGAAACAGGGGGACCCGTGTTTGGGGGTATTTCAACGGGACCAGAAAGAACGAGCAGGACTAGACGAGCAGGCAGCTGGAAGTAGGACTTGCTTGGACAAAGACGAGCAGAGGGAAATGGAGCCCGTAGCATGTAGCAGGAGCAGAACCATCCTGCTCCAGCCCAAACGTACTAATTGTGAAGCTAGCTGGCTGTTGAAGGCGCGGTACCATTCCTTGAGAACATGCGGCGAGAAGACCCGGTCAACGCTAGTTGAAGTGGCGCGCTCACCAACCCGAGACTTGAAGCCACGCAGAATACGTAACCACCTACCACCGCAGTCATGGAGATACACGCAACCACCTACCACTGCAGTAATGGAGGCACACACAACCACCTGCCACAGTAGTGATGAAAACACACGCAACCGCCTGTCACAGGAAGGGGGAAGGATCCTCGGGAGGCCTATAAAAAGGCAGCCCACGAAGGTAAAAGGGTTGGACTTTTTGCTATTCCAAAAAAAAAGAGAAAATAACACAAAAAGACGGGCATTAAAACATAATAAGGAAAAGGCCGAGTGATTACGGCCAATTTTTTCCAAAAAACCTTCTTACCTGACTTGAGCGTCGGAGGGTTTACGCCGGGAAAACACCCGGCGCACTCTGACCTGTTCTGTGAGCGCAGGAAATGAATAAAAGTAGCTGGGCGAGGAGAGATTCTGGTCGAGATTGAGTTGAACGAGCAGAAAGCCTGGTCGCCGAATAACACGACCAGAATTTTGCATCAACACATAATATCCAATATCAACCTAGAAAAGCAATTAAGGGGGGCAGACTACTGCAGACTTTGTAGTGGAAATTACTAGTAGTTGACTCAAAAAGAAAAGAACTAGCACAAATGCCATACCAATTTGGAAGTTATATGTGGATGGGTAATCAAACCAACAAGGGAGTGGAGTAGGATTGATTTTGGTGACCCTAGAACATAAAAAATTGAGTTCTTCCCATAGATTTAAATTTCAAGCTTCTAACAACGAAGTAGAATATAAGGCATTGCTTATGGGACTTAGGTTGGCAAGAAAGATGCGGGCAAACAAATCGATTATGAACCAAGTCATATATAAGTACCAATGATTAATAGTTGATTGTGAACCAAGTTATATATGAGTACTACGAAAAAGAAAATAGTATGCTAGAGTACCTTGAAAGGTCAGAAAATTGTTGGAAACTTTTGTAAGGTACATTATAACATAAGGATCTCTAGGGAAGAAAATAGCATAAACATATTGTTGCAAGATTAGCATTAGTTACTGTCACAAGCTTGAACAAACTCATACCTATAGAGTTCTTACCATGACCAAGCATTCGTCAAGAGGTAAACAATGAAGTTAATCTTGTTCACATAATTGGGAGTTGGATGGATCCCGTCATTGGTTATTTAGGGGATAGAAAGTTCTTTGATTATAAACAAGAACCAAGAAGTGTGAAATTGAGCTTAGCACGATATGTGATTCTAGGAGATGTGTTGTACAAGAAGGGATACGCATTGCCTTATAAGATGCTTAGCACCTGACGAGACCAATTAGGTAATGAGAGAAATGTTGGGGAAAAATTAGGTTTTTAAATATTTCATAAAACCTTTTGAATATCGCTCTCATATAATATATAAGAATTTGTAATCTAGAAATCATACCTTAAAAATCTAATTTGGCTTTTTCCGTTGAAGTGATTTAGGCTCCTAGATCACGATCCGCCACCTCCACTCCTTTTAAATCACGATCCGTCACCACCATGCTTGTTAGATCATGAACTGTCACCAATGATCTTCCAGATTATGACTCAAGTTCGATTTGCACTTGACGTGTGGGCGCCTTTACCACTACCAAGGAAACTAGCATGAGAAAATTTTTCTCTCAACAATAGAGAGAAAAATATTTTTCCCTGAGTTGTATAAAGTGGCTGCTCTCCTTTCTTTAGAGAAAATAAGCTTTTTATATTATCTTTTAGTGAAAACCCTAGGCTCCAAATAATCAAAAAACAAAACCCGAGTTATTTTCTTTTTCAATAGGGGACCCACCTTGTAAAATAACATAAGACCACTTACAGAAAAGCTAATTAAATGGAGCCTCCCACTAAATGATATATTTAGATTTTTAACCCAAATGGCTAGTTATCTTACTTATTAGTCCAGTAATGGTGCAGTCAATTAAATGAGCTAACACGGGGATTATTTGGGAGCATACAATAGTGGCTACAATAATTAGGCCTGTAATTAAACTAACTCAATTATTTAATTTCAAATTTACTCCACTAAAAGATTGGAACTGACTTCTATAATTGTATGCTCGAATAATAATTTGTCCCAAGCCATATTGATTTCTTACTGGACAATCCTTTGTACCACATAGTTAATTAAATTGATATTTCAACTGTCCAATCAATTTAATAATATCTTATTCCTTGATCCTTACTGGTTTTCTCTAATAATCATTTTCAACATACTAAATATGTTGACACACTCTGGTCAGAGAATTATATGATCAAGTGCCGAAAACCTATCAAGAGATGTATTGTATAAATTTTATATTGTTAATCCATAACTCCAATACTCATCATTGTTCCCACTAAGATACTGGGTAATCTTAACCACAAGGATGTGTCGTGCCCATTGGTAACTCAAATGGAATAACAATTACAATCATGAAATCATAATTAACTCAAGATTAAGATTACAGTAAAATCAACGCCTATGAGATTTAATAAGTCTGACAGTTATTACAAAGTTAATTAAATCTCATATGTGATCCTGTTCAATGTAGTCGTACTACATCAAAAAATTCATAATGATTAAGACAAATCATTCAATGAATTTATTACAGTATATACCTAAATAAAATGCCCAACTTTATTTATCAACTGCGAACTAAATTTATTTAATCATAAGATCACTTGTATTTATGTCTTTTGTGAATCCACATGGTGATCACATAAATACATATAATATGATTAAATAGACTTTAATACAAATATTAATGTAATTAAGATATTTGAATAAAATACCTCATTAATTTTATTAATCAGAAAAAATATTTATTATAATTAAATAAACATTTATGCTTTTAAAGAGCATATTTTCCTAACAAGAAATTATAATGGCCTTTGTGGTAATCATTTAGGAGTAAGATCACTAGCTCTAAAGTTCATCCACTAATGATATTTCTAGCTTAAAAGGAAAAAGGATGAACGTATGTTTGTCTAGTAATGTGATAAGTGTCAAAAAATTTTGTAGTGTACCTCATCAACTCCCAGAACATCTCACCTTATTCATTAGTCCATGCCCATTTGCTCAATGATGGATAGACATTATTGGTCTAATGCCAATGGGTAAGGAGCAAACAAAGTTTACCATAGCATTGTAGACTATTTTTCTAAATGAGCAGAAGCAAAGTCTTTGGCGTAGATTATAGAATAGAAAACAACAGGATTTGTATGGAAATCAATCACAAACAGGTTCAATATTCTTCGAGCCATTTTACAGACAATAGGAAACAATTAGACAATTCACGCTTTAGGGAATTTTGTAAAGGCCTTCGAATAAAGAAGGCTTTTTCTTCACCAGTCCATCATCAAGCTTATAGGCAGGTTGAGGCTGTTAATAAAATGATCAAATATCATTTAAAGACTAAGTTAGAGAAGCATAAGGGGTTTAGGCAGATGAACTACTATTTATGCTATGGTCTTACAAAATAACACACACTACAACAAGAGGGAAAACTCCATATTCCCTTGGATTTGGAACGGAAGTAGTAGTTTCAATTGAAATTGAGATGCCATCATATAGAATGCAACACTTTTAATCACAATAAAATCAAAAGCCACTGAGTCTCAGCCTAACTTATTTAAAGAAAAGAGAGAACAAGCCCAGATCAAAGCTACAATATATAAGCAAAGGGTGGCTTGATATTTTAATTCAGAAGTAAAACTAAGAAGCTTCTGAGTTGGAGATCTTGTTCTTAAGAGGCTATTCCATAATAGAAAGAGAAAAATATTGTTGTATTAGGCCTAAATCGAAGGGCTCTATAGAATAGTAGAGGTTGTTAGACCAAGAACCTAATTAAAGATATGAATGAAGTCATGCTTCCACAATGTTAGAATGTAGAGCATTTAAGGATCTACTGCTAATAGGAAAGTTATCATTTCCCCTTCAGCAATTTAAAGATAAGATATGTAGTAAGGCTTTCTTTAAGCTAATAGAGAAATTTTTATTATTAGCAAAGAATTGTTACTAATTACATTCTATAATAATTTATTGATTTATAAAAGCATATTCTTGAGTTGCATCGGTATATTATTTTAGTTGGAGAAGTCAAAGATAAATTTCTTGTTTCCTTAAAGGGAAAGCAGTAGGAAAAGATAAAGTAAGATTCCTATTCTTCAAAAAAAATGGGGGAGCAAGAGAAGTTAAAAGCAAAGTTCTTGGTCTCATAAAAAAGAGAGCTGTTAAAGACAAATTCTAGTCTTTTAAGAATTATTGTAGAATTACCCTAGAAAACTACTTAAAGTGCAAAAATGAGATTAGACTCAGCATTCAAAATTTACATCATGATAATGCCCAGATTCTCAATCCTTAGTACTGAGAAACCATGAATCTTTCCATGACCTGCCAAGTGATCTTTTTCGAATGATTAAAGAGGAAAGTTTAGACCAAGTGCATACAAAATATCAACCCATAACAATAACAAGAGGACCCTTGTTCAAGTTAGGAATGCTCATAAGTTGATAATGCCATTGGAATTGCTAGAATGTGGGACTAGAAAGGTCTTTTTATTTCCAAAGAATGTACATGCCCATCGTAACGCTTTAAACAGATGGGTTGAGTCGGGCAGGAGCATGTATCGAGAAAAAAATGAAAAGGAAATCTAACACCACGGGTAAAGAAATCTAAGTGCGCAGTAACAGCTTCTGGAAGAGGACCACTGGGCCATTTATTGTCTTTTGCTTTTTCAAGAGAAATTGAATTGGGTACACACCATAGGAGACATGGAGAGATTAAAATGACATCTGATCCATGTGATTATCTACTTCATTGATGCTCTGGTTAGAGTTAGAATAAAAGTTGTAGGATGAAAGGCAGCAGGAGTGAAATCTTCAATAGGCAGTGGCCGGTTACTTATGCTAGGATGGTGATCATCATCTTCAACAGAGCATTCACAAATGGCTGAGCCAAAATAGTCCTTAAGAGTCTGAAGACATTGCTTGCATATCAATTGAATATTTCAAGGAAAAAGTAGTAAATAAACAATCAATAAAGAGAAATAAAGAGAAGTTGTCTAAATTCTTGAAGGTGAAGGAATGCGTTTGTGTATAAGATAAGTCCAAATGATGGCAAGCATATAAAGGAAAAGAAATAAACAAATAAAAAATTTTAGCTCTTTTCAATTTCTGTAAATCAACTTCAAAGAGCTAGGGGCGGTGTTTATAACTAGAAATGTGGAAGAATAAAAGTTGAAAATAAGAAATAAGTTCGGCTACTAGAGAGCTCAATAGCTGGAAACTTGAATAAATTAAATAAGAAACACCATTGCAGGATTTAAGTTTAATTAAAAAAGTTAGCCAGTAGTTGAGATCTTATTGTTGGAAGCCTCATTTTGGCCCAGTAAAGTTTTATTCACGGTTATTAAAATAAGAAGAAACTAGAAACTCAATTTAAGCTTGAGAAAGAAATAAGCGTTAGAGATATATGTTGACTCCCGATAACTTTGCTAATTACGGTGTTCGCAAATCAGATTTTACAGATTGGATACAAATTCATATCAAATCCATAAATTTTACAGATTATAAATTTTCAATCTAATCAAATTTATAGATTGGTGAAATTAAATTCAAATTCAATCCATAAGTCTACGGATCGGATGCAGATTTGACCCAACCCATATTCAATCCACCATTTTGCGAATTAGTTTACAAGTTAAAATTTTTTAATTTTGTCAAATCTACAGATTAATTAAATAAAAAATATAATATAGAAATAATTTTACTATTGATCAAATCCAAAATTGAATAAAATTAAAATAAATTAATTGTTTAAATAAAGTCAAAATAATACATTCAAAGTCTCAAAATATAAACATCGAAAAAAAAAACTCATCTATTTAGATTAATATATAAAAGTGCAATTATCCACCGACCAATAATTTTTTCATACTTTTTCAAAAATATACAATTTTTTTTGTAGTACTCACACTCGAAATTATATTATTTTGCACATATCCACTTCCATCTTCAAACTGTTAAGAGAACTAACGAAATATTGTATAAATGACCTTTTTACCCCGAAATATAAAAGAGCAATTATCCATCGACAATTTTTATCGTATTTTTTGAAAAATATGCAATTCTTTTTTTTTTTTGCTGAACTCCACTTAAAGTTACATTGTTTTACACCTGTCTACCTCTGTCTTCAAACAATGTCGTTGTGAAATGACAATTTTACCTTTATGATGTCAGAAAAGTTTTAAAAGTGTTATAACAAGAGTAGACCAGTGAAAAAAATATTAACTTCAGGTGGAGCACTGTAAAAAAAAAAACGATTTGTGTGTTTTTGAAAAAGATAGAAAAAAAGTGGTCGGTGGATAAGTACTCATATAAAAATTAACTAAAATTATGAAATTAACTGTTTAGGGAGCTATATTTACTTACTTGATTATTTTTTATTTTATAATATAGTGTTAACATAACTATATTTTAACTTATTATTAGTATGTAATAATGTCACATCTAAAGTTTAATTTTTTAATTAAATATTTTTTTTCAAATTTGTGGGTTTTTGTAGATTTATATAAGTAAATTCATATTTAATCCATTAATTGGGGATTTTCAGATTTTCAATAGATTGAATTTTTATTGATCGAACGAAGTGAGCGAATCAAATTGAATTCTGAACACCTATATTACTAATCTTAATGCAATGGGCTTAAGAATAACAAATTTGAAACAATTCGTATTTATCTATAAACCTTACCTTTGCGTTATTCAACAATCAGCAGAGAAGGGACTGCAATGTTAATAAAAAAACACATCCACGAAGTTGAACAAATTAACACTCTAAATGTATTAGAGTAGGTGGTTTAAAGAACCTCTTATTCGGTGACCAGAACCTAACGAGAGCTCCCATGCCGAAAATGAGTCTGCTGTGGACGGCGAGCTTGATGTCCCTAGGAGCAATGCTTTTGGCCACGATTTTAGGTAAAGTGATTTCATTTATCATTGTACCAAGAAACTCTTATTCGGTGTTGTTGATACCTTCACCACTACGTATATCATATTCCATTAACCTCTGCACATTCACAGGGACTTCGAGAAAGAGAGTATGCGAAATGCAATGGTTCAGGAATGCTACAGAGAGAATCACATCTACCAAACCTATGAATTTGTAAAATTTTCTTCCTTATATATGGATAGAATTTAATTTTCTTATATTTTAAAATTATTATCCAGCAATCAATACGTGAATTTTAACTCAAAAGAAATTGGGATCACACAAGAAGATCTTAATCCACAAATCAGATTCTGTGTTCCATTGTTTCTGTCAGCACTCTCTCAATCTTCAATCTCTAAAACTACAGGAATGCCGTCATTAATAACTCGCGCATTTATAGAAATCTTAGAAAGGCCGCTCATTATCACTAGAGTTAGGACTTAATTTCAAGTAAATAAAACACTTCATAACAAATTTTCAAACTATTATTTCACAGTTGTTGAGAATAATTTCTAACTTATACACTAGACTAATAATATAAATTTGAGGTAATTATTAACTCTTGTGTAAGCTTTAAATATGAGGTAGACTCATAAACTTCTATGGCACATATAAGCTAAAACAATAAAACTCATCGTAAACCACCATCAAAGGTCACCAGCGCCATAAAATTTGATAGACTTTTACCTACCATACTAGTGGCCTTTATGTAATTTCATGAGAAGAGTACACCTAGGGGTGGGCATAAACCCACAACCCATAGGTTTACCCAAACTCAAACCAAATTAAATGGTTTGGGTTGGGTAAATCATGAAAATGGGTTAGATGTGGATTTTATATAAAAAACCATTTTATTATGAGTTGGGTATGGTTTACTCATGGGTTATGAACAAAACTCAAACACTCAAATTTTTCAAATGAAATAAATGAACACAAATAGGTAAAATATTTTATTATTTATCTTAAAATAAATTTTTATTTGTCATTCAAGTTTTCTTATAATAATTTTTTTTATATATTTATTATAAGAAAATTTTCACAAAATAAATAAGTATAAAAAATTTTTATTATTAATTTTTTTGTTCATATCAAAATATATATTTCTTATTTCTAATACTTTATTTTTTATTTAGTTTTTATTCATGTGATTTATTTAATTTATAATAAACATAAATAAAAGAGTAGTTGAAAATAAGGGTAATATTGTAAACTAATACTATTAGGGGGATTTTGGCCATTATAAAAATAAAAGGAAGAAAAATGATATATGTTGATTACTGTAAAAAGGAAAGTGGCAATCTTCCTAAATTAAGCATATAAGTAGACAACGTAACATAAAACTACCAAAACAATAAATAAAAATAAATATTACATAATTAAATAAAAAACAAGTGGCAAAATTTATTATTAAATTGTTAATGTCATGTTTGTGAATAGGGGAGTCAAAAAAGCCCGCTCGGACCGGATTTGACTGGACCCGGCCAATCCGATCCGGGTTTTGCTATAAAAATCGGACCCGAGTTTGAAATTCTCAAACCTAGATATTTCCAGACCCGGGTCCGAGTTCAACACAAAACACCCGGACCCCGGACCGGACCCGGTTTTTTAATAAATTTTAAAAAATAAATATATTATATATAATTATATAATTATGAATTTATGATATGTTGGATGTTATTTAAATTTATTGTGTGATTATTGTGTTGTTGAATTTTATTTATTTATTTTATATATAGATTGAATGAGTTTAAATTAGAAATTGGATGAATTTAGGTATTAGAAAGTAGAGTGAAATAATTTTTATTTATCATTTGTGCAAAATTTGCACTGTTAGTGTGTTATATATTTGTATTTGACTAATTTTTTTTTAAAGTTTGAGATTGAATGAGTTTTTTTGATTATTTTCTTTTTTAAAATTTGTATTATTAGAAAAATGAAAAAAATTGAAATTATCACATGCGGGTTTAAAAAGCCCAGATCAAAATCCGGAATCGGAAGGTGCCGGGCTCAAGTCCGGACCGGGAAAAACCAGTTTTAACCTGGGTCTGGGCTTGCATTTCTCTCATCCAGTCCGGTCCCGGGCAGCACCAAAATCGGGACCGAACCCGGATTTTGCCAAGCCTATTTGTGAAAGTTTATTATTAAAGTGTACGTTCTTATTTATTGAGAAATAATAATTTTTGTGATTAAACTTTATTTTAATTTTTTAGTATTCTTTAATTTAAGGATTAAGTTATTGTAAAATTTATAATTTTTATCCACTATATTTTTTTATATTTCAATATCAATTTAATAATTAATAACAATTAATAATTATTATAATTTTAATATAATTAAATTTTATTAAAATAAAAATTATTTTAATAATAAAATTCAAACCAAACCCAAATGGTTTGGTTTGAATTGGATTAAAAATATATGGGTTGGTTTGGATTGAATCCAAATTTTTATAATTTTGTTTGGATTAATTTAAAATCCAACCCATGCCCACCCTAAAGTATACCCTAATTTCAATGAATCTTAAAGCCCCAAGCGGATTTTAAACTATAAAAAGGAGTATGGGTGTAAAAAAACCCGTCCGGCCCAGACCCAACCAATCCGGTCCGGCCAAAACCTGGACCGTATGAATTGAAAATGCGGCTCCGGCTTTAAGAATTTCAAACCTAGTCATTTCCGGGCACGAGTCCGGGTTCAACACCAAAAACCCAGACCCAGTTTTTGAATTAATATACATATATAAACAAAAATGTCAAAACCCAAATCCTTAACTGGCTAATTCCCGATTGAAAGAGGCACAAGCAGCAAGCCAGCGACGCTGTCACCGGCATCATCTCTTCTCGTCACCGTCGGCATTCGGCATCAACCATCACCCACCGTCACCGTCGCTCGTCGGCATCATCTTTTCTCGTTTGCTGACTCGGCTTGGCACGCGGCTCTACTCGGTTCCTCCATCCCCAGTGGCAGTGCGGCTGTGACTCAGTGACAGTGAGTCATTCGTGCAGGTGAGGCCCCCTCCGGCGCCATCAGCGCCACCGTCTCCAACTCTCCATCGCCACTTTCTCAACCACCATCACAGCCACCACTACCAGCCCCAGGTACTGATTTTTTACTTCTTAATTTTGCCTTCCTTGTTGCATTTTTGCCAATACATAATCTTTACATCCTTTTGAGTTTAGCAGTCAAAATCAGGGGAAAATAAATTACGCCTGCATTTTAAGATTTGGTGTTATACTGTTTATTTATGCTTTGTATTTTGCCTTCGTTAAAATTTTTCCGACTTAGTTAAAAAAATGATAAATTATTATGATTATTTGTGTTATAATGTTTATTTATGCTTTGTATTTTTTTGGATGTTGATTTGGTTGGTTATTGTATGCTCGAGCTGATTTTTTATAATAATAAAAATAACTAATACAGTAATATGAGCTATATTTTTTATGATATTGCTAAAATATGAAATTTAGTATTTTTAACAATCTCTGTAATTTCTTTGCTATTGTAACAACAGAGCAAATGAGCAATGCAATGTCGGACAACATGGAAATCAATTCATCGCGTGTTCCAGTTTTATCTCCTAATGTCGAAGATAAAATTGATAATGAGGTTGAGGAAATTTCAGTGTCAACTGTGAATGATAGTAAGAGTAAGGAAGAAACCGGAAAAAATAAGAAAGCCTCTGAAGCTTGGGAACACTTTACATGAACTTTTTAAAAAAAAAAATTGGAATTAGACATGAACTTGTTATTTACTTATTTTACATGGGAGTATTTTGACTCTTTAATGAACTATTTTTTGAGTTGAATATTTTAAGATTTTCATATGTTGTATTGGTAATTGGTATTTTGGTATCATAATTATGAACTTATGATATATTGGATATTATTTTAATATTTAAATTTATTTAGTGATTATTGTATTGTAGAATTTAAATTTTTTTGATGTAGATTGAATGAGTTTAGATTAAAAATTAGATGAATTTAAGTAGTTTGTCTATAATTTTATTTGCTTAATTTTTCTTTTAAATTTTTTATTATTTATATTAGACTTCTTTCATTTTTCTTTTAAATAGATTGAAATAATTTTTATTTATTATTTGTGCAATAAATTTACATTGTTATTTGACATAAGTAACTTTCTCATATGGTTTTAGCTATTTAGTTAATAGTTAATAATAATAAAAGGTTTTGCTTCTCAGCTTCTGCAGGAGAGAATTGCATGCCATATTGTCATTACTATTAAGTTATTATATGCGGGTTTCTAAGCCTGGACCAAAAATCCAGATCGGGGTGGTGCTGGGTTTGAGCCCGACCCGCACCTAAAAAACCCGGATTTTAATCCGGGTTTAGATTTTTTCTCCACTCATTCGATCCGGTCCCGGACAACACCAGAACTCGAATTAGACCCAAATTTTGCCAAGCCTAAAAAAGAGCCCTAATTGTGTTGAGCTCACCAGTACAGTACCTCTTCTTCTCTTAATATCTTCTTTCTCTAGCCCTCCCTTTTCTTTTTTTCCCCCTTCACTGTCACCATGACAGTGATAGTTCTTGGTACATTGTTCATTTTTTGTTGTCCAAGTTATCTTACTACTATAAAAAATAAAAACATTTACTTTCTAGTTGAATAATATTTTATATTACTATTTTAATTGCGACATTGTGTTACATGTATGTTCATATTTGACGCTATGCATAATGTTCAGAATGTCGTTTCGATGACTCTCAATCCTTTATCTGCCATTTCTGTAACCAGAACCTAACGAGAGCTCCAATGCCGAAAATGAGACTGCTGTGGACGGCAAGCTTGATGTCCCTAGGCGCAATGCTTTTGGCCACGGTTTAGGTAAAGTGATTTCATTTATCATTGTACCAAGAAACTCTTATTCACCACTATGTATATCATATTCCATTAACCTCTGCGCATTTACCGGGACTTCGAGAAAGAGAGTATGTGAAATGCAATCGTTCAGGAATGCTACAGAAAGAATCACATCTACCAAACCTGTGAATTTGTAAAATTTTCTTCCTTATATATGGATAGAATTTAATTTTTTTATATTTTAAAATTATTATCCAGCAATCAATACGTGAATTTTAACTCAAAAGAAATTGGGATCACACAAGAAGATCTTAATCCACAAATCAGATTCTGTGTTCCATTGTTTCTGTCAGCACTCTCTCAATCTTCAATCTCTATTTCATTTTTCATTTTCCTTTTTTCATTTTTCATTTTTCATTTTTCATTTTTCATTTTTCATTTTTCATTTTTTTGAGCAGTATTTTACGTGGCAGTTGATAATATATATATATATATATATATATATATATTCATATATATATATATATGAGGAACGTGTAATTAATTAATGTAATGTAATTTCAATTTAATTGACAGGCAAATAAGAAGAAATAGGAATATGGGAAACTGAACATGGCAGAAATGAGCATATGGGAATGCTGTGAGCTCCTAAAAGACTATGTGGACGAGAGTGACCCGGATCTGGATGAGCCCCAGATCGATCATCTGCTGCAGACTGCTGAGGCCATCAGAAGGGATCATCCTCACGAACATTGGCTCCATCTCACGGCAATCAACCACGGTGATAAATAAATTCATACTGCATTTGCATTTGCATTTGCATATGTGCCATGTGTTTACAATATTTAATTAATTAATTTCGGAAATTTGACATGTGCCCAAGTGGCAGATCTAGGAAAAGTCCTGCTACACCCTGCCTTCGGTGAGAAGCCTCGATGGCGTGTTGTCGCTAGCTTTCACTCATCCAGTACTTCATGTTACCTTTTTGGCATGTAATTATAACTAGAAGAATACTAGATAGATATAGCAGCATTGTTACTGTCAGCACTCTTATCAAAAATTTTCAATCTGAATATCATTGCCTCTATAACCATATGCAAATTTCTCAGGTGACACGTTCCCTCTCGACTGTGCTTCGATAACAACATTGTGCATCACCAGGTCAATAAATAATTAATTACCACAAATTATATGAAACCCAAATGGAAATTTAACATAATAGTCATAGTTATGAGAAATTAATTAATATTTATGAAAATTATAACTTATAATTTTCATAAATATTAATTAATTTAAATCCGGACTCCCGGAACCCAGCATTCGACACCAAGCTAAGAATCTACTCGGAGAACATTGGACTTGATAACATCACCATGTCTTGGGGCCACAATGAATACATGTACCTGGTATAATATTATCATTTTTTTTTTAAATTCCATCTTCCAATTTTCTCATTAACACTCAATTTATTGACCTATACCCATAAAAGGCAGCAAATAGGGATGGCAATATCTGGGTCCAGATCCAGGTTTAGCCTTCCCGATTTTGAGCCTGGACATCTTTTTTTTTTTAGATCCGGATTAAAATTCGGTTTTTTCCATTCGGGTCTGGGTCCGAGTTCAACCCGAAAAAATTCAGGTTTCTGGATTCTGAGTTTTGAACCCGGATCAATTGGGAAAATAGACAGATTTGTAGATGGGCATATTACACTACAAGAACCAAAATACAATTACACTACAAGAACCAAATTAGTTCATAAAAAACGGACAGATTTGTCAATCAATTTGGAATCTTAATGTAACTGATAGAACCAAAACACAAACTAATATAACTAAAAGAAATATTAACAGAAATAAAAAAAATGAGATTTACACACACTAGACAGCCCCTGCAAGTCTGCAACATAGCTTAAAAGTTTGGAGAATGTCCCCAAGCTTTTCTCTACCACATACCAACATCATCAAGAGTTCAAGATAACCATAAAGTCCATATGAAATTGCAAATATTTGAGTGAAACTCGTAATCTTGGAATTTACATATAATGAGTCATACTGGATGAATGATGACACAAATGCCACCTTTTGACGCCCAAACGAAATTACAAATATGTCCATAGCATTGCCATAAAAGTTCAATCGAAGCCTCCTTCTGTCCCAGATCGCACCCATGGAAATCTGGTTTATCATCCTAATCTCAATCTCCATTGCCGCCCTTCTCAAAGCCTTCATCAACCTTATCATCTTCTCCAAGAGCAAACCCAATCTTCCTTCAGGCCCTGTAGCTTTTCCCGTCATCGGCAACCTTCACTGGCTTCGCAAATCTCTCACGGAAATCGAACCAATCCTCAGAGACCTTCATTCCAAGCTTGGCCCGATAGTCACGCTCCGTATCAGCTCTCGCCCCATCATCTTCATCGCCGATCACTCACTTGCCTACAAGGCCTTGGTACAGAACGGCGCCGTCTTCGCCAACCGCCCTCAGGCTCTTCCCATCAACAAAATCGCTAGCAGCAACCAACATAACATTAGCTCGGCTTTTTACGGCCCCACCTGGCGAGTCCTTCGCCGTAACCTCACCGCAAAGATCATGCATCCTTCGCGCCTGCGATCTTACAACCACGCCCGCAAGTGAGTTCTTGAAATTCTCTTGGACCGGTTCAAGTCTCAGTCCAAAACCGGAGATGATCCAGTCAGCGTGGTTGACCATTTTGACTTACTTGCAGGACAACGTGACATCGGAACTGCAGAAGGCGGAAGGCAGCAGCAGCGGCGGCAGCACAGCTAGGTTTGGGTAAATTGCGATTTGTGTCACACGAGAGAGAGACGAGATTAAGTTGTGAATTAGTATTAGTTTTTTTTATGTTTGTATTTATATTTACTAATAAATATAATTAAAAATAATATAAAAATAAATTCGGGTTTGGGTTCTGGATATCCAAGTCATCCCGAACCCGGACCCGGATTTATCTGAGTTATTAAAATCGATTTCGGATCTGAATTTTTTTCCTCTCTGATCCGGATTCAACCCGGCTCAGATTATTCGGGTTTATCCGAATCCGGATTAGATCCGGGTTACTTTAACATCCCTAGTAGCAAAGGGCAATAACACAACCCTGCCCCCGACTGGTCTCTTCATCATCATGTCCCATTCCTTCTATGGTGAGTCTCATTCGTTTAATTCTAAATATTAATTAAGCTCTTGAAAATTAATTAATTAATATTAAGATTAATGACCGTCCTTATATATAACAGCAATGCACTGCCATGGAGCTTATACTTTCTTGATAAACGATGAGGACAAGGAGATGCTCAAGTGGCTCCAAGTTTTCAAGTATAGTCTTCTTATCAAATATTTTACACATTGCACAGAGACATTAAATAAATAGTTGTTTCATTTAACAATATGTATGATATGATAGCAAGTGAAATTTGAGCTACGTGCTGTATTTTGTTGTTGATCTGGGGCAACAAATATGACCTCTAAAGCAAGAGCAAGGTAAAGATCAATCAGGAAGAAGTGAAACCATACTATCTCTCCTTCATCAAGAAAGTTAATCTATATTTTATATACATTGATATGTTAAATTACAATTTTTTTTATTTTTTCTGATTCATTTTCATATTCCCTTTGTAGTACTTCCCTGAAAAACTTAAGTGGTGAAAGTTGTTTAAGAAAAATTAGGTTTTTAATTTTTTTATAAAACTTTTTGAAAATCGCTCTCATATAATATATAAGAATTTGTAATTTAGAAATTGTATCTTGAAAATCCGATTTGACTTTTTCCGTTGAAATAATTTAGGCTCCTAGATTACCATCCGCCGCCATCACTCCTGTTAGATCACGATCAGTCACCATCACGCTTGTTACGTCAACTGTCACCAATGATCTTCTAGATTATGACTCAAGTTCGATTTGCACTTGACGTGTGGGCGCCTTTATCACTACCAAAGCAACTAGCACGAGAAAATTTTTCTCTCTACAATAGAGAAAAAAAAAATCTTTTTCTCTTATCTATATAAAGTGGCTTCTTCTTTTTTCTTTAGAGAAAATAAACATTTTATATCACCGTTTAGTGAAAATTATAAGCTCTAAATAATCAAAAAACAAAACTCACGTTATTTTCTTTTTCAATAGGAGACCCACCTTGTAAAATAATATAAGGTCTCTTACATAAAAGTTAATTAAATAGAGCCTCTCAGTAAATGATATATTTAGATTTTTTGACTCAAATAGCTAGTTGTCTTACTTATTAGTCTAGTAGTGGTGCAGTTAACTAAATGAGCTAATCCGGAGTTCATTTGGAAGCATACAATAATGGCTACAATAATTAGGCATGTAATTAAACTAACTCAATTATTTAATTCTAAATCTATTCTACTAAAAGATTGGAACTAACTTCCATAATTTTATGCTCGAATAATAATTTGTCCCAAGCCACATTGATTTCTTTACTGCACAATCATTTGTACCACATCGTTAATTAAATTGATATCTCAACTGTCCAATTAATTTAATAACATCTTATTCCTTGATCCTTACTGATTTTATTTAATGATCATTTTCAACATACTAAATATGTTGACACGCTCTGGCAGAGAATTTTATGATCAAGTGCCGAAAATCTATCAAGAGATGTATTGTAAAAATTCTATGTTGTTAATCCATAACTCCAATACTCGTAATTGCTCACACCAAGATACCGGGTAATCTTGACCACAAAGATGTGTCATGCCCATTGGTACTCAAATAGAATAACAATGACAATCATGAAATCATAATTAATTCAAGATGAAGATTACAGTAAAATCAACGTCTATGAGATTTTATAAGTCTGACAGTTATTACAAAGTTAATTAAATCTCATATATGATCATGTTCAATGTAGTCGTACTACATCAATAAATTCATACATAATTATATGATTATGTTCAATGTAGTCGTACTACATCAATAAATTCATACATGATTAAGACAAATCATTCAATGAATTTATTATAGTTTATACCTAAATAAAGTGCCCAACTTTATTTATCAACTGCGAACTAAATTTATTTAATCATAAAATAACTTGTATTTATGTCTTCTGTGAATCCACACGGTGATCACATAAATACATATAATATTATTAAATAGACTTTAATACAAATATTAATGCAATTAAGATATTTGAATAAAAATACCTCATTAATTTTATTAATCAGAAAAAATATTTACTATAATTAAATAAACACATATGCTTTTAAAGAGCATATTTTCCCAACAATCTCTCACTAGCTCTCAAAGCATATTTAGCATATTGCTCATGCTTTAGGGCTCTAAGTGTAGGTTATAAAAGTTTCCCACTAATGACCATTGTAATAAGATTTTTCATTTAGCATCTAATTCCATTTGGGGTACTGTCATATGATATTTCTACACTATTCTCTTATAAGATGATACTTCCTGTCAATATGTTTTGTTTCTTGTGGTTCCTTGGTTCTTTAGATTGAGTTACCGTACCACCATTATCACAAAATAGTTTAAGGGGTGTAGTTACAACAGGTACCACCTCAAGATTTCATAGGAACTTGTGGAGCCATATAACTTCTTTTGCAGCTTCAGATGTAGCCACATATTCAGCTTTAGTTATTGAGTTTGTGATACAAAATTGTTTCACACTCATCCAACTAATAGCTCCACTTCCCAATGTAAACACATAGTCGGAAGTTGATTTTCTAGAATCTTTATCTGACATAAAGTTAGAACCAATATAACCCACTAGAATGAGTTCATCACCGGAATACACAAGCATATAATTTTTAGTTCTTTTATATACTTTATTATATGCTTGATTGCAGTCCAGTATTGAGGTCCAGGATTAAATTGATATCTGCTAACTATTCCCACCACAAAACAGATGTCTGGCCTAGTGCAAAGCATGGCATACATGAGACTTCCTACAACTTCTGCATAGGGAACTCGTCTCATTCTCTCTATCTCTTCAAATGTTTTAGGTGATTGATCCTTAGAGAATGTAATTCCATGTCTTAATGGTAAAAAACTAGTTTTGAAATTTCCATGCTAAATCTAGCCAATATCTTATCGATATAGACTGCTTGAGACAAGACTGAAGTTTTATTCTTCCGGTCTCGTAGTAACTTGATACTAAGAATATAACTTGTCTCTCCCAAGTCTTTTATATCAAATTGTTTTGTTAACCAAATCTTTATTGTAGTCAATATTCCTATATCGTTTCCAATCAAGAGAATATTGTCTACACAAAGAACTAGGAAGATTACAAATTTTTCCTGAATTTTCTTGTACACACATGGTTCATCAATGTTCTGAATGAATCCAAGCGATCAAATCGCTTGATCAAATATGATGTTCCATAACCGAGATGCTTGCTTCAATCTATAAATAGATCTCTACAACTTATATACCATGTGTTCTTGGCCTTTTTGTATAAATCTATCTAGTTGCTGTATGTAGATGTTTTCTTCAAGATGCACGTTAAGAAAGGCAGTCTTAACATCTATTTGCCAAATTTCATAATTTAGCACTACAGCAATGGAGAGCAGAATCATGATGGATTTAAGCATAGCAACCGGAGAAATGATTTCCTCATAATCGATTCATTCTTTCTGAGTAAACCCTTCGGCTATTAATCTTGCTTTAAATGTTTCCACTCTTCCGTCTACTCCTCTTTTTTCTCTTGTAGATACACTTGCACCCTATAAGTTTTACCCCATTTGGTGCCTCTACAAGTTCCCAGACTTTATTAGAATACATAGATTCAATTTCTTGATTCGTGGCCTTTTTCAAAATTCAACATCTCAATCTATTAGAGCTTTGTTGTAACTAGTGGGATCTTGTACATGTTCATCTGAGATAGCCGTATAGGTTTCTTCCAAAAGCATGTATCTCACAAGTAACCTAATTACCCTCCCAGTATGACGAGATTCTAAAAATAATGGTTGTTCAAGGATAATCCTGTGCTGATCAGCTGGTTATTGATGTTCTTCATGTTCTATAACAGGTATTGAAAGCTGAGCATCAACCTGATCTCTTTTATTTCTCTAGTTTTACCTTACTTTTAGGTTATAAGTCATTATATAGTCTTCCTCAAAGAAAGTAAAGAATATTTCTATAAATATATTCCGATCTTGAGGACTATAATTTAGGCTTTCCCTTATTCCTTTAAGATACCTAAAACATGCAAGCTTCTGAACACGAATCCATCTTCTCTATCTCAGATTCTAGTATAAATACTAGTAAACTCCAAATACGAATGTGTCTCAAACCATGTTTGTGACTTTATCATAATTTCTTGAAGTAATAGACACCGAGATAGATGAAACTAAATTCAATAAACTTTGTAGTTTCAAATACTAGTATCTAGAATAAAAAAAGTAAATGATAAACCACTTAGTATATATATTGTCTTATCTAAAAGAATCTTGTTTCTTTATTTAATTACACAATTGTATCATAGTGTTCATTGACGACCAAATAGTGCTTGAATTCTCGATAGAGATATTCTTTATTTTGATCATATCGAAGTTCTTTTATGTTCTTGTCTAATTGCTTCTAACTTATCCACATACTCTTTTGAATTTCAAAAGCAATGGTATCATGAAGCATTTAGATAAACATAAATAAAATGAATATACATCAACAAGATTGATAGAATACTCATAATATATTATAATATGTAAATTGATTAGTCCGTATACTTTTGTATGCGCTAAATCATCAAATACAATGTTATGCTTTTAGCTTAAAAAGAGCATCTTTGTCATATTACTTTTCTAAATAAGATTTATAGAGTACAATGATCAATCTTAATAGGCCAACAAGTCTATTATTAATCATTTTCTTAAAATCTTATTATAGTTTATATGACTTAAGCATAAATATCAGAGGTAATTTTTTATTAGAAGAATCATTTCTTTTCTTAGATAAATGCATATACTTTTTATCATTATATCTTATTTTAAATAGATCAATGTACTTTTATGATATAAATTGTTTTTATAAATAACCAAAATAAGTAATAAACAGAGGATCCAAAAATAACAGTGTACTCCTGTTTATTAAAACAAGCCACCGAAATTGAATTCCTCTAATATTTTGAAAAATAAAGACAAATATCAAAACTAAAGTCTTGTAAAATTGATCTAGTCTTTCAATTGATATAAACTAGCATGTCTGAAATTCTAACTAGGCAACCCAAGAAGGGGGTGAATTGGGTTTTATAAAAAAAATAGACTAAAAATAAATTATTATGCAAATTCAAAAACGAAATAAAAACAATAATAAATAAATTGATCACAAATTAAAAGGATAGGGAAAGAGAGAATCAAACACAGCGATATTTACGTAGTTCGGCCAACCTCGCCTACGTCCACGCCTCCAAGCTTTCCAGGCTTGAGGTTTTCACTAAGCAAGCCTTCAAGGCTTCAATTGCTTACATTTGACTTCCAAGGTGTCAATAACCTTTACAATTAGAAATTATCCCCAATCTCTTAACCCAAGTGTATCCCAACACTCACAATCTCTCAAAGTAACAAATTACACTTTGTTTTTCTCTCACACTAAATCAAAGATTACAAGTTTTATGCTCAAAGTGTGAATAGATAAAGTGGAACTATGTTTCTAGCTCTTGTGAAGATTGCAAACTCGAGTATAAGCTCAATGGTTGTGTTGTGATCCGTCTTATTTGAATTTGAATGAGCTTATCTATAAGTAGAGCTGAAAAACTAGCCGTTATTTGCTGTCTGCCCGAAAACAGTTCACCGTTAGTAGTTAACGGTTAACCGTTTGCGCTGCTCAAAGTTACCGTTAAGCCAGAATTCAAATAAACGGTTTGCCGTTTTTAGGTTACCCTTTCGCCATTAACGTCCAGTAACCTGAAAGTGAATACCGGTTATCCGTTTTTAGCAGTCGGCTAAGGCTTTGCATGAGCTGACTCTCTGGTCGTTATCGGTTAACCGTTTATAAATAAACGGTTCACCGTTATTATCCAGTATCCTGCAAAAATAGCAATGATTATCCGTTTAAGTAAACGGCTAAGGCCTTGTGTGAAATTTACTCTTTGGACGTTATCGGTTAACCGTTTGTAATAAACGGTTCACCGTTAGTTTCCAGTAAGCTATCCATTTCCGTTTTTCACTAATCAGTTAGAGCCTAGCCAAACCTTTGTTCTCTGGTCGTAATCGGTTAACCGTTTATAAATAAACGGTTCACCGTTTTCTGCCAGAAACATATTTTAAACCAGTTTTTTTTGCAAGGAATCTTTTTCCAAATTAAGGTCCATCTTTTATAAGCATGATCACTTGTTAAGAAATAACTTCAATAAATTTATCAAAAATCATTTAAAGTTTGTTATTATCAAAATCAATATTATTAACATATTTATGTCAACAATCTCCCCCTTTTTGATGATGACAAACTTTGTTCAAAATTTTGGCTCCCCCTCAATATATGGCTCCCCCTTAGTATATGGCCAAATTAAGAAATGGTCAATAAGATGATTTTTGTCAAGTAAGCATTTTAAAAAACATCATCATTATTTTAAAAACTTGCCATTTATAAAATGCACCATTTCAAGTTTATTCTTAGCTTTTTCAAATCATTTTCAAAAGCACACTTAGGTTCCAAAATTATCTCCCTGTTCGTCATCAAAAAGAAAGAAGAGAAAAAGAAGAAATTGAAGTCATTTGGTGAGAAATAATTTGGGCAGAGTTTCCCCTGAAAAATGAGCGAAACCAATAAGATACATGATACAAAAAAAAAACACTTCCAAAAATTTACAGTCCAATCAACTCCATCACCAATTCAACAACTTCCAGAAGCAAACCAAACACTTCAATAATAAAAAAAAAAATCCAGAATTCATATCAAGCTTAACCAAGACATCCAATATGAGAAATAAACATAAAACCATGGCATCCAAATCCATAAATAGTATATAGTAGTAAAAATATACATGTCAAAATGCAAATAAGCAAAATATGAGCTGTATATGCGAAAAAGGAATCCAGAAACTAATGAGGAGGTGGAGGAGGAGGAGAAGATGAGCTCCCCGGATCATAGCCAAAGTACCCAAGAATGATGCGCTGAGCATGAATAATCTCAAGCTGATGATCGATGCTCTGCCGCTGAAAGGTCTCAAAATCAGAACGCAGCTGTTGGTGGTCTCGAGAAAGAGTGTCCAACCGATCGAGAATCAACTGCATACTGTCGGAAACAGGTGGCTGAGCTGAAGCTGAAGGTGGCACAGCGGCAGTTGGCTCATCAGGAAGAACAGAAGGCTGCTCAGGCGCAGCAGATGACTCCGGAAAGGAAGATGGCTCAGGTGCAGGTGGTGGCTCAGAGGTGGATGGAATGTCCGCATCCATGGCACGCTCCTCAGGGTCAATATCAGCAGGAGGCCGAGGGACAAATCGGCGACGTGGAGGAGGTGGCTGAGCGCCTAATCTAAAGTCAGGAAGCTCATCAGGCGAATAGACATCGTTAAGCATTCTATCGTCCTCCAGGGCTATCAAGGTGTCCCGGTTTTTAGAGCTGCTGGTTTTGATCCACTTCCCATTGTTCTAAGAAAAACCGATACTCGTCATCACCTCGGGACCCATCCGTTTAGTCTCCATATGTCCGGTATCTTGGAGAGGCACACGAAAATAGCGAAGTATCTTGGTAATAATACTACCATACGGAAGTAGGCGGTGATTAACCGCAGGGGTACTCAGCATGTGCCGCAAAATAATATATGAGAGGTTTATAGGACGATCTGAAAGTAGGCTATCTAGGATACCCACGTCCAACCTCGTGACCTCATCCGTGTGACCTCTCCTAGGTGTCACTATATGCTATAAAATAGAATGAAGAATACGGACTTGGAGAGGTAAGAGTTGAGATCGAAACAGAAGCAGGCAGATATCATCAATGAGGTCTCTACGGCGACAGATATGATGAACTGCATCCGTGTGCCGAAAATGGTCAAACCACAAAATTTTCCTAGAGGTGTAAATCTGATGTCCCTCATGAGAGATACCAAGAATTTCACCTAAATCGATATAATCAAATTCAATAGGAACATCACTAACTTGAGTAACTACCCTATATTGAGTGGTATGGGAAATGTCTATGTTCGAGTAAAATACTCGCACTAAGTTAGGGTAGACTCGCTCATCAAAACTAATACCAGACTCCCAGGGCAACAACATATTCCGAAAACTTCTATTACACACAATCAAGTTTCGGAAATCATTAAGGTTAACTGAATAGGAGTCGATTACCTTTCGCCCATCGAAGCGGTCCTCGAACCGTTTCGCTAAGGGAGGAGTGGGAAAGTGAATCCTGGTGAATTCAAAAATTTCCCTAGGCTGAAAGGGGTGAGCTTGAGGTGTAGATTTGCGCCAGACACGTCTCCGAGAGGATTCAGCCATGGAGGAGTATGGTGGAGTGAGCACAGACGAGAGAGAGGAAAATAAACAGTGATTCGGATGAGAAATGAGCAAGCAATGTGAATGGAATGCTCAATGTGGTTAAAAAAGGAGAAAAAAATAGATCAAAAATGGAGAAATTTAACCCGCGGCGATTAGGGTTCAAAATTGTGATTTTTCAATTAAGAGTTTTGAATCGGTAGAAAAGTTTTAAAAGGTGTAGGAAATGATTTAATCGGTTTACTTTTGCATGAGAAACAGGAAAAAATGAAGATTTGAGGAAGAGAAAAGCTTCGGTTGCGCAGGTATGGTGAAAACGGTGAGAGGGTAACTGGAGAGGAAGAATAGAAAGCCTTTGAACAGTTTTAAAACGCGAAAACGGTTAACCGTTTATAATAAACAGTTAGAGGGTAACGAATAGAGGCTAAAGATATGAAACGGTGAGAGCCTAAGGGCTTAACGGTTAGAGGGTAACACTTAAAAGACTTACTGCCAGCAAACGATTCACCGTTTGTAGCAAACGGTGAAAGGTTAAGAAGGCAGACACAAAACCTAGTTTCTGGAGATAAACGGTTCACCGTTTATGTGAAACGGTTATCCGTTTATGTTAACAAAATTTTCGCACATTTAATTTTAATATACGGCCAGCAACTAATAAATTCCTAGATCATTTAATTGATCTAACAATATATTATGAGCTATTTTGATGCATGATTCATGAACATGTTTTCAACCAATTTATTCATACAATCAAGAAGCAACAAGACAAATTCATCATTTGGCAGTCAATCTCAAGTAATTCATAACCATTATTTCACAATGATAGCTCAATCAATTCAGTACACTCAGTAGCATGGATAGAGATATTAATGTGAAAATTTCATCATCCCAAGTTCATGCCGAATTTTTGAAAATTGTTTTTCACAAAGGGGTTTAGTAAAAATATCGGCAAGTTGTTTTTCCGTAGAAATAAACTCTAAAGCAATGTCTCCCTTTTGAACATGATCTATCAAAAAATGATGTCTAATTTCTATATGCTTGGTTCTAGATTGTTGAATGAGATTCTTTGAAAGATTATAGCACTAGTATTATCATACTTAATAGGAATTTGTTCAAGATGAATGCCATAATCTCTAAATGTTTGTTTCATCCAAAGTGCCTGTGTACAACAATTTCCGGCGGCTATATATTCAGCCTCCGTAGTTGAAAGAGTAACAGAGTTTTGTTTCTTACTAAACCATGAAACAAGTGAGTATCCTAGAACAAAACAAGTTCCGCTAGTGCTCTTCCTATTAACCCTATGACCAGCAAAATCCGCATCTGAAAAACATGTTAAATCTATATGAGTTCCCCTAGGATACCAAAGGCCAACATCTATGGTTCCAATCAAATATCGGAAAATTCTTTTAACAGCAAGCAAATGGGATTCCTTGGGACATGATTGAAATCTTGCACACAAACATACACTAAACATGATATCGGGTCTACTTGCAGTTAAATAGAGTAAAGATCCGATCATACCTCGATACATTTTGATGTCCACTTCTTTACCTTTTTCATCTTTGTCAAGTTTGATGATAGTGCTCATAGGAGTGCTTTTTGCCATTCCATTTTCATAGCCAAACCTTTTGAGTAGATCTCTCACGTACTTGGCTTGGTTTATAAAAATGCCTTCCTCATTTTGTTGGATTTGAAGTCCGAGAAAATACTTCAACTCTCCCATCATACTTATCTCAAATTCTTTGCTCATACATGATGAAAATTCTTTACACAATAATTCATTAGTAGAACCAAAAATAATATCATCAACATACACTTGAACAACAAGTATGTCTTGGTTCTTATTCTTAACAAAAAGAGTTGTGTCCGCTTTTCCCATTGAAAAATTGTTATCCAACAAAAAATTTTTAAGCCTATCATACCATGCCCTAGGAGCTTGTTTTAAACCATATAACGCTTTGGAAAACTTATACACATGATTTGGAAATTTCTCATTTTCAAAACCAGGAGGTTGTTTCACATAAACTTCCTCCATAATGTATCCATTTAAGAAAGCACTTTTAACATCCATTTGATATAAAATAAAATCTTTATGGCATGCATATGCTAACAACATTCTAATGGATTCTAATCTAGCTACAGGTGCAAAAGTTTCATCAAAATCAATTCCTTCTTCTTGGTTGTAGGCTTGAGCCACTAGTCTAGTTTATTTCTTACAACCACACCGGATTCATCCATTTTATTTCTAAATACCCATTTAGTCCCTATAATGGATTGATGTTCCAGACAAGGAACTAACTCCCACACATTATTTCTCTCCAATTGATTCAATTCCTCTTGCATAGCCATAATCCAAAATTCATCATTTTCGGCATCCACAAAAGATTTTGGTTCAATTTGAGAAATGAATGTAGCATGCTCACATGTGTTCCTAAAAGATGATCTAGTGGTAACGCCTCGTGAGGGATCTCCTAAGATTACATCTTTAGGGTGTGAGGAAACATACCTCCACTCCTTGGGGAGTGTTTGAGAAGTACCTTCATTTTGCTCCACATTTTGTTCTTCATGATGCTCCTCTTGAACTCCATTTGTTGTGTCTTCTTGGTTGTCATTTGAGGCTTTTTCTTGTTGTTCTTCTTTTGCATTATCATCAACAACTCCTTTCTCCGCAGAGGAGGGGTTAGACTCATCAAAAGTAACATGCATAGATTCCTCCACAACCAAAGTTCTTTTGTTATAAACTCTATAAGCTTTGCTTGAATTTGAATATCCAAGAAAAATACCAACATCAGATTTTGAATCAAATTTACCAAGATTATCTTTTGTGTTCAAAACAAAACATTTGCATCCAAACACTTTAAAATAACCAATGTTGGGTTTTCTATTTTTCCAAAGCTCATATGGAGTTTTATTAAGATTAGGTCTAATCAACACCCGATTTAAAACATAACAAGCGATGTTGACGGTTTCGGCCTAAAAATACTTAAGCAAAGAGTTTTCATTTAACATGGTCCTAGCCATTTCTTGAATAGACCTATTCTTCCTTTCTACTACTCCATTTTGTTGTGGAGTTCTAGGAGATGAAAATGGATGTTCAATGCCAAAATCATTACAAAAATTTTCAAATGCATGGTTTTCAAATTCACCACCATGATCACTTCTAATACAAGAAACAGAATAGCCTTTTTTATTTTGAACCTTTTTATGGAAAATTCGAAATGCATCAATGGCATCATCCTTATTACCTAAGAACAATACCCATGTGTATCTAGAATAATCATCCACAATCACAAAAGCATAATATTTGCCACTTAAACTAGCATATCTAGAACATCCAAACAAGTCTATATGGAGTAATTGAAGTGGTTTTGAAGTAGAGATATGATTCTTGTTTTTGAAGGAAGTTTTGATTTGTTTTCCAAATTGATATGCTTCACAAATTCTATCTTTTTGAAAACTGACTTTTGGAAGTCCTTTGACTAAATCATTTTTCACAATTTTATAAATCAAATCCATGCTTGCATGTCCTAATCTTCTATGCCATAGCCAACTATCATCATGTAATGTGGAAAAACATTTATCAAGAGTAGATGCACATTCTATGTCAATGGTATAAACATTACCATATCTATTTCCCATAAACAAGGTTTTCCCATCACATGCATTCTCAATAACACAACTTGATTTATCAAAGACAACTCTATAACCTTTGTCACACAATTGACTAATGCTTATTAAATTATGTTTCAAATTTTCAACCAAGCACACATTCTCAATTAAAGTTGAAGATACTTTACCAACATTTCCAATTCCAAGAATTTTTCCTTTTGAGTTGTCTCCAAAAGACACGTCTCCACCATTTTCAATTTTGGTGAAGCTTGAGAACCAAGAATAGCTCCCTGTCATGTGTCTTGAACAGCCACTGTCCAAGTACCACTTATTCTTCTTCTTCTTCAAGTTCTGCAGAGGAAATCTCAAGTTTTATGTACCCAAACCTTTTTGGGTCCTTAAGAGTTAGCAATGGTTCCTTTTGGAACCCAAACACATGTCATACCATAATATATGTTTCTCTTCACTGCACATCTATTTTTCATATGACCATCTTGATTACAATAATGACATGTAATTTTATTGCTAATAGATGTATTATTCACAAAATAGCTCTTGTAGAATTTTTGTTTCAAATTTGGTTTATAACCAATGCCACTTTTGTCAAATACACATTTTTGTGAGTTTAGCAAATTATCCAACATCTTTTGCCCATTTGTAAATTTCAAAACAATATCATTTAACTCATTACTCTTTTTCTTGAGCATTTCATTTTTATTTTTCAGCTCATCTATATGTGATTCTAAATGCTCATGTATAATGTTAGGTTTCTCATTTGATAATGTAATTTTATCATGCAAAGTCTTGTTTCCTACTTCTAGGTATACAATTTTTGCATTCAAAGATTCATTTTCATTTTTAAGCTTTGCAATTTCCTTTTTAAGACATGCATTCTTTTTACCAATCTTCATCAATTCATTATGCAAATCTTTAAAGGCATCATACAATTCATCATAGGTAGGATCACTTACCTCATTGAGATCATCATCATCTCCTATTACCATAAGTGCTAGATTTGAGACTTCTTGTGATCCTTCCTCATCACTTGAATCTTCCTCACTGTCATCCCAAGTTGCAACCATGGCTTTCTTCTTATGTCTGTTGATAAGGGGACACTCTGATCTAATATGGCCAGGCTTCTTGCATTCATAGCATGTGATTGCCTCCTTCTTCTCTCTATAGTTCTTGAAGTTTCTGAAATTTCTTCGCTCTCCAGTTTTCTTGAAGAATTTTCTGAACCTCCTCACTAGCATGGCCAGCTCTTCATCATCCGGTTCACTCTCCCCATCACTCTCATGTTTTGAGGTTTTGAGACCAATGTTTTTCTTCTTCTCCTCATGCCCTTTTTCTGCTGCCAAATCTTCCTCATATGAAATAAGAGAACCAATTAAATCATCAAGAGGTAAGGTATTTAAATCTTTTGCTTCCTCAATGGCAGTTCTTTTTGGTATCCACTCCTTAAGTAGTGACATAATAATTTTCTTAAACTTTTTCGCTATTTGAAAAAGTCTTCCCTAGAGCTCCTAGAGTGTTTACTATGTCCGTGAATCTAGTATATATAGAGTACACATTTTCATTTTGTTCCATTTGAAACAATTCATATTGCCTAGTGTACCTTTTTATTTTAGATTCTTTCACTTGATTTGTGCCTTCATAGACAACCTCAAGTTTGTGCCAAATCTCATTAGCACTTTCACAACTAGATACTCTATGAAATTCTTTCTTATCTAGTGCACAAAATAAAGCATTCATGGCTTTAGAGTTTAGAGAGGCTTTTCTCTTTTCGAGTTCATTCCAATCCCGTGATGGTTTTGGAATATCTTCTCCGACTTCATTTTTAGTCAAGGGCATAAAAGGACCATCACAAACAATTTCCCAAATTTCATAATCTAAAGCTTGTAA
The DNA here is from genome assembly GCA_029633175.1 of Citrus glauca. Taxonomy (NCBI): domain Eukaryota; kingdom Viridiplantae; phylum Streptophyta; class Magnoliopsida; order Sapindales; family Rutaceae; genus Citrus; species Citrus glauca. The sequence continues at coordinate 9,500,964 of JAQOOD010000001.1, forward strand.
ATAAATTCTCATCCTAGTTTTCCAATAAGGGTAGTCATTTCCTTCAAAGAATGGTGGTCTAGTGGTGGATTGTCCTTCCCTAAATGTGGAATCATATTGAGTTGCCATTGATCTTTAACTCTAGACGATTAAGTCTAAACAAGAGCACCAGGCTCTGATACCAAATGAAATTCTAACTAGGCAACCCAAGAGGGGGGTGAATTGGGTTTTATAAAAAAATAGACTAAAAATAAATTATTATGCAAATTTAAAAACGAAATAAAAACAATAATAAATAAATTGATCACAAATTAAAAGGATAGGGAAAGAGAGAATCAAACAAAGCGATGTTTACGTGGTTCGGCCAACCTCGCCTACGTCCACGCCTCCAAGCTTTCCGGGCTTGGGGTTTTCACTAGGCAAGCCTTCAAGGCTTCAATTGCTTACACTTGACTTCCAAGGTGTCAATAACCTTTACAATTAGAGATTATCCCCAATCTCTTAACCCAAGTGTATCTCAACACTCACAATCCCTCAAAGTGAAAAATTACACTTTGCTTTTCTCTCACACTAAATCAAATATTACAAGTTTTATGCTCAAAGTGTGAATAGATAAAGTGGAACTATGTTTCTAGCTCTTGTGAAGATTGCAAACTCGAGTATAAGCTCAATGGTTGTGTTGTGATCCATCTTATTTGAATTTGAATGAGCTTATTTATAAGTAGAGCTGAAAAACTAGCCGTTATTTGCTGTCTGCCTGAAAACGGCAAACCGTTAGTAGTTAACGGTTAACCGTTTACGCTGCTCAAAGTTACCGTTAAACCAGAATTCAAATAAATGGTTTGCCGTTTTTAGGTTACCCTTTCGCCGTTAACGTCCAGTAACCTGAAAGTGAATACCGGCTATCCCTTTTTGGTAGTCGGCTAAGGCTTTGCATGAGCTGACTCTCTGGTCGTTATCGGTTAACCGTTTATAAATAAACGGTTCACCATTATTGTCCAGTATCCTGCAAAAATAGCAATGGTTATCCGTTTAAGTAAACGGCTAAGGCCTTGTGTGAAATTTACTCTTTGGACGTCATCGGTTAACCGTTTGTAATAAACGGTTCACCGCTAGTTTCCAGTAAACTATCCATTTCCGTTTTTCACTAATCAGTTAGAGCCTAGCCAAACCTTTGCTCTCTGGTCGTAATCGGTTAACCGTTTATAAATAAACAGTTCACCGTTTTCTGCCAGAAACATATTTTATACCAGTTTTTTTTGCAAGGAATCTTTTTCCAAATTAAGATCCATCTTTTATAAGCATGATCACTTGTTAAGAAATAACTTCAATAAATTTATCAAAAATCATTTAAAGTTTGTTATTATCAAAATCAATATTATTAACATATTTATGTTAACAATGTCATCAACTGCTGTTTGAAGCTTTCTTCACTTAATCTCTTGGTTTCCTGAAAACTAAATAAATGAATTACAAATAAGATTAGTTATCTCAGAATTCATTATTGTATAAATCAATAGAAATCTGAACTAATTAGAAAGCTTAAAGATTTCTTATACCTTATTTTAATAATCTTAAGACAAATTTTCTTCCAGTGACCCTTCTGTCCACATTTGTAACACTTGTCTTTTGGCTTGCCACTTCTTTTAGTGGACAGTTTGTCGATCCCAACTCTTGTTTGCTCATTCTTGTCTTTCGACTTAAATCTTAAAGAGAATCCTTTTTCAGGAAGTTTTCTGCTAGGATAAAATTCTTCTATAGCATGTCGTTCGTGCTTTAATTTAATTAAGGTCATATCTTTATTGTTTAAGATATAAACTCTTTGCATGTATTTGGTAAAGATTCAATCACAATGTTAATCTTTAATTTATCATTGATTTGAACACCATGAATCTCTACCTCATTCAAAAAGTCCATCATTTTAAAGACATGATCACAAACTTTTGTGCCATCTTCCATCTTAGTATCTGTAATACGTTTTAATGCTGCTTCTCTAGAAAAATGGATATTTTGCCCAAACATCTGATGAAGACTAGTCATTTATTTCAGTGGTTGTTTCCATATCTTATGCAGTTCCACAGAAATCGAAACCAATAGATAGCGCTTAGCCATTTTGTTAGCTTTGCATCATTTCTCATAAGGCTCCTTCTGATTTCTATAATCGTATAACAATGGTTCAAGAGGGCAAGGCTGGGTCAACACATATTTGCTTCCCTAGGGGTGAGAATATTAAATAGATTGCGTTTCCAATCTAAATAATTTTTGCCAGTGAGTTTCTTTTTAACAAGGATAATTAATAATGGGTTGGTGAAAGACATTTTCTGAAAAAATAAAATAGACATGCATAAATACTTTGAAACAATATTCACAATAAATGAAAAAATACAAAAAATCATAAATGCATTTTAATTTATTGTAACGATAATCTAGTGCCGCTTTGATAAGCTATCCGTTGGGGAAGTCATGTCTACACTTACTAGATCTGATTATCCATTAGATTATTTACTTTTATGTAGAGATATGATAAATAATTATCGTTATCCTTTTGGACCTAAATTTGTTAACATAGCTTCGTTGGGAAGGTTAATAACAAATTTTAGTTGAGTGTATAACTATTGTTTCAATCTACGTATTTTTCATATCAATAGTCACCGTTGGGGCGAATAATCGATTGAAAAAATATTTCAATTTTATCTTTGAAGAAGTTCATCAAATAAAATATCTAATATTTATATATTCTCCGTATGGAGCATCACCGTATCATGAAGTCGATGTATATATATAATTTTATTATTGAACTAACAATGGAGCCCATGGAAAAAATTATCTTGAATTTTTCCTCTCTCACTCAATATTTTAAAATTGATTTTTCCTTTTTAAAACATACATATTGTTAATTGCATGCTTCCTATAATATTTTCTGGATGATATCTAATATTATTGAGCATAGGCAAATTTCAAACAATATAATGAAATTCATAATTAATGAATGACATGTATCATTATGCATAGAGTGGCACTACCTATCCTATATCACATGTCATCATGGCAAGTTATCATCCAAAAACATAATATATACAAAACCAATTAAATAAGCTTAATTCATGCATTTCCTAATAATGAAAAATACATTAACCCTAAGCTTAATCCTCATTGGGCTTCTTGTCAACGTACATCTTCCATAACTTTGTTTTTATTAATGGACTAGGGGAAATTGAGCTTTTAAATTTATAATTGGTTCAATTTTAATTTTTGGAAGGAAATAAATAAATAATTAAAAAATTATTCAAAAAAAACTTTTGGACTAAAAATAAATTTAATGTGTTCAATTTTATCTAAGCATTTTAATCCATTAACCCCAAATTTCAATTGGACCTAAAACTAGGATTCTTTAAGCTCAAAACTATTTTTGGACTTAAATGGAAAAAAAAACGTATCTACCCAAAGAAAAATTTTTGAAACCATAGGGCCCTCAATGATTAAAAACCATGAAACCTTAAAATCGTATTTTTCTTTCTTTCTTCTTCCCCAACCGCCATCTCCACAAACGACCACCACTGTTCAAACGCCAGCCGACCGTCATCACATCACCAAAAATTAAGCAAATCAGCGCACGCTTCTGCTACACGTGCAGCGCGCACCACTAGCCACGCTGGCCGCGCGGGCTGCAGCTGTGCAAGCTGAGTGCGCCAGCGCACCCTGCAGCTGCACTAGTTGCGTGCGCCGCGCTTGCTCGCAGCGCGCAATGCTGGCTACACTGGCCGCGCACGCTGGTTGCTGTGCACTGTTTGTTGGTGACTGCTGCTGAAAAATCCAGCGTTCGTTCCTTTGTCGCCGCGTGATTAATCTCCAGCGATTTACAAATTTCCTACGCCAATTTTGGCTTACAAAAAATTCTATTACAGTAAAGTAAATCAAGAGGAAAACGTGGTGATAAAAAAAAAAAAACACCCCTCTTGTTATAGATCCAAACAAAAATACAATATAAAATCTAACCATGAATTAAAACAAACCATAACATGCTTTATTCATATATTAAACAAGTAGTATATATTTGAATAAATTGTGCCACTCTAATACATAAATTTCAAGATTAATTTCATACGAAATTCTTATATATTAATATGAGATGGCTCTGATACCAATTATTGGTGAAAAATTAGGTTTTTAAATTTTTTATAAAACCTTTTGAAAATCGCTCTCATAGAATATATAAGAATTTGTAATCTAGAAATTGTACCTTGAAAATTCGATTTGGCTTTTTCCGTTGAAGTGATTTAGGCTCCTAGATCACCATCTGCCATCACCACTCCTGTTAGATCATGATCTATCACCACCACGCTTGTTAGGTCACGAACTGTCACCAATGATCTTCTAAATTATTACTCAAGTTCGATATGCACTCGACGTATGGGCGCCCTTGTCACTACCAAAGCAATTAGTATGAGAAAATTTTTCTCTCAACAATAGAGAGAAAAAATATTTTTCTCTGATCTATATAAAATGGTTTCTCCTTCTTTCTTTAGAGAAAATAAGCTTTTTATATCACCCTTTAGTAAAAATCTTAGACTTCAAGTAATCAAAAAATAAAACCCACAGATATTTTCTTTTTCAATAGGGAACCCACTTGTAAAATAACATAAGGCCCCTTACACAAAAGCTAATTAAATAGAACCTCCCATTAAATGATAGATTTAGACTTTTGACCCAAATAGCTAGTTATCTTACTTATTAGTCCAGTAGTGGTGCAGTCAATTAAATGAGCTAACCCGGGGATTATTTAGGAACATACAATAGTGACTACAATAATTAGGCTTGTAATTAAATTAGTTCAATTATTTAATTCCAAATCTACTCTACTAAAAGATTGGAACTGACTTCCATAATTGTATACTCGAATAATGATTCGTCCCAAGCCATATTGATTTCTTTACTGCACAATCCTTTGTACCAAATCGTTAATTAAATTGATATCTCAACTGTCCAATCAATTTAATAACATCTTATTCCTTAATCCTTACTGGTTTTCTTTAATGATCATTTTCAACATACTAAATATATTGACACGCTCTGGCCAGAGAATTCTATGATCAAGTGCCGAAAACCTATCAAAAGATGTATTGTACAAATTTTATATTGTTAATCCATAACTCCAATACTCATAATTGCTCCCACCAAGATACCGGGTAATCTTAACCGCAATGATGTGTTATACCCATTGGTAACTCAAATGGAATAACAATTACTATTATAAAATCATAATTAACTCAAGATTAAGTTTACAGTAAAATCAACGCCTATGAGATTTAATAAGTCTGACAGTTATTACAAAGTTAATTAAATCTCATATGTGATCATGTTCAATGTAGTCGTACTACATTAATAAATTCATACATGATTAAAACAAATCATTCAATGAAGTTATTACAGTTTATACCTAAATAAAGTGTCCAACTTTATTTATCAATTGCGAACTAAATTTATTTAATCATAAGATAACTTGTATTTATGTCTTCTGTGAATCCACATGGTGATCACATAAATACATGTAATATGATTGCATAGACTTTAATACAAATATTAATGCAATTAAGATATTTGAATAAAATACCTTATTAATTTTATTAATCAAAAAAAATATTTATTATAATTAAATAAACATATATACTTTTAAAAAGTATATTTTCCCAATAAAAGTAGCAAGCTCTTATCTACACCTAGCATATATAACCAATTGTGCTCTCTGTTCAGGCTATAAAAGCCTATATTTGCCAGGTTAAATAAAATCCAGGCACCGCCTCATTGTACATTCTGTTAATGCTTATGTTTTTTTTTATTTTGCACAAATAACTTCTCCAACATATATAATGAAAAGTGCTAAAGAGATAAAGAGGGCTAATAGAAATAAAGTAAAATCAGTCAGTTTACCTTATTCTTCAATAAAATAAATTAATTAATCCTGATTTTACCTTGTTTCTGTGTACATTCTGTTAAATGTTTTTGCTCATACGGATATGTGGCTCCTGAGCGCAATCTTGAACTTTTAATTTCATAGTCAATACGTAGCCGCAGAATAGTATTTTTTTATTACATGAGACTATTTCTCAAACTACAACTCATATTACATGAGACTATAACCGATATTTACAAATCAGACTATTATTAGGATCAACTTATATCAATGCTAATGAAGCTCAGCCTAGATTTTAATCCTCACAAATATTTGAAGGATATCTACTTCTTACTCTTGAATAAGAAAGAAAACTACATTTACTTAATTTTAATTAAAAAAAATACCTTCATAATATATTTGTAAGAGTTCAAGCTGCCTCCGCAGAATAGTATTGATTATACAATACTGCACTCATTTCAAATTTACTTTTTGTCTTATAATATTTGGGCCTAGAAAAAGCCCATATAAAATGGCTGAGCCTCAGGTCTGGTCTCTCTTACATTGTTGCCAGGATTAGGCCTATTACTTGAAAAACCTCTGACCCACTCTCAATCAGCCGGCACTGGAAAATACAAACCGGTTCATATAATTAATTACCATTCCAAGTTGCTCGGCGGAATCAATACTTGTCTCAAGTTAAGAAAAGATTTTAAAGCTAAAAAAAAAAAAGTTTATATTTGTTTTTCTAACAATTGGTTAAGCAAAAGGTAATCATTGCGCTAAGGAACTCACATCATCTTTTACAGGCTTAATCTTTACGAAGAAGGCACCTTTAGAAAACTTTTAGTCAAAAACTATGGCTTCCAAATCAATTTATTGCTTTTGAATAAATATAAACTACCTGTTTATCCATAAACATTAAACATGAAAAACAATCTTACCTAAAAATCTTTTTTTTTTCCTCCTTTAATAACTCGTGCGTTACAGCTTGGAGATGACACTCATTTGAACTCACTTCAAACTTTAAATTATGAGTAATGACTTGATTCTGCTACTAGTATTAAAAGAAACTATAAAAATATGGCAGTGACAGAATTATCAATAATTTTAATAGTTCTATTACTATTTCATATTACATACATCGTGCTTAGACCCGACAGCTTCAACTAAAATGCCAACTTTTATTTGCTTTTCAAGTTCATATATCATATTTTATTTCACTAGAAAATGACTTCTAATTTTTCTGTCTCTATCACTCTTTACAGTAATTTAAAATTCACCCAAGTAGTAACCTCGGATAAATTACTATTAAGGGCCAGAATTCCCTCCCGAAAATGCTGAAAATTTTGTTCTGATCAGTCGACGGCTTTGTAAAATATATGAAGTCATTATTAAATATGTATCCATCAAACATAAACATATCTTCCTCCACCCAGTAAATTATATAATTAAAAACTGCCAAACCTAGAACATAGATAATTCCTAACCTTCTGTCGTGTAAGAAAAATTAATACCCTATTCAATTGACTAGGACATTTATCGGTGGCAGACCTCCTCTGTATCAATATCACTTGCTTTGGTCAATTCAATTTCACGTATTTCTTGTCGAAAAGCTAGATGGGACTTTCAGCAAACAGATTTTAGCAAAATAATTTTTAAATGACAGAGGATTCATCTGAATAGACAGAGGATTAGATTAACCGACAACAAGAAATATAGACTCTAATATAATATTTTATATTGTAGCATAATGAAAATTTTTATTTTTAATATTTCAATTTGGTCCTCACATTTCAAATCAAGTAGCATGTTTTTATTTTTTTTAATTTCTTTCAAAAGAAAGCAAACTTTTCAATAATCTAATTTAGCGAATAATAACATGATTTCTGTTGGAAATGATTCCAATCATGAAACTGGTTCAATGCACTCCATGGACACTGGCCAGCCTTATAGAGTGCGTTGAATTCCAACATGACTAGATCTTTGCATTTGTCTTGAATCTCTTAAACAATCAAAAAGATTTTTGTTCTGCTTATGTTAGTAAAGTGACAAAGAGCGAATGCAATCTGAAAATTTATTTTAATTACTCTATCTATCAACGTTTTTTATCATAAGGAGATGATGATTTGGGTTGTCTTTGATTTTTCTTAATACAAAAAATACTTTGAAATAGTTTAAGAGTAAACTGTGTTCGTTTAGGGTAGATTCATCAGTGCTATACTTCAGTTTAATTTTAAAAAACACAATTACGAGTGTTTTCAAAATGACATTGTAAATCTTATATTTAGAGGCATCTGTGAAAAGAAATAATACAGTAGTACATCAATAATAAGTTCAATGGTTTTTGTCAATCCCGAATTAAAGCCAAACGTAATAAATTAATAATTTGACAAATTTATGAGAATATAATTTTTTTAAAATCCAATTACCCTATAAGACCCATTTTCTATATAAATTAATAATTACGTAAAATTGAAACTAAATCCACATGATATATCATGCGGTTTTTGTAAATATATTCTCAATACTGTTTGTTACTTCTTAAAAGTGACTTGGAATTGGATCTCATTTCGAACTCTTTTGGTAATTGTGAAATTCTAGTTTGCATTATCGTTTTGCAACAAATGTGAGATAAACACCAAATGTCATCTCTAATAGAGAAAGATAAAAACTCTTCAATAATTTAACTACTACAACTATGAGACAAATAACCACTTTTCAAACAAAATGTATTAAATACTAAATCAAGATAAATAAACATTATAAAAGTGACCACATTTTTTAAAAATAAATAATTTCTTCATAAATTAATAAGTTATTAATCTATCAATATATTAACATTCACTAAATAATAGATTTTTCATAGTCCCAATACTACTAATTTATAAGGTTTTATTGTATTTCTTAAATCACACCATTAAGTACACCAAAGAATCAACGGCATCTATGAATACTAGGAAGATAGTCAATTCCCCCCTAATGAAATTAATATCTAACATTTACCCCATTCTATTTTCATAATATCTAACAACCCCCTAAGAGTAAAATATTTAAAAGAAAAGACATATAAATAGATCATTTACTTGATATTTGCTCTTGAAAATATAAAACAAACATTTATTATAAGAAAAAAGTTTTAAAATGCATTATTGCAATCTATGTGAAAAGCAAATAGGTATTTAAGGTTCAAATAGATTTTTCAAATTTGTTATTTATTATTTTTATTAATATCATTTCAGTCTATAAATAGTAAAAATATTAGTACAAATAAAAAAATAATACTAAATAGATTAGAATATATAAAATGAAATTAAATTTTTTTCTTATTTTTAATATTTAATATTCTCTAATTTTAATTTCAATTGATTTGATTTATCTAATGTATATGAAATATGAATAAAAATATATCTAAAAAAGAATAATACTGTAAAATTATGATGTCAAGGAAGTTATCGGATATTATAAAACTAGTAAGAGTAAGTGGAAGATATTAATTTTAGTCGGGAGAAATGATATTCTTCTTAATATTATTGTTGATAAAAAAATCTATTTATAAAATATACCCGTCAATTTAGTTAAAACTATTTTATTTGGTCTTTATTTATTAAATTGAAGGGATGTTCTTTTGGGAATTTTTTTAATAAGTAGTTTTTTTAATAATTTAGAGAATATCTTAAAAATTATAATTTGATGAGGAATAAACCGAAATTAACCCTTTTATTAAATGTCAAGTCTTGTATAAGTGCACAAATGGCAAAGCCATGTCTCCTTTCATTAGCAAACAAATATAATGTGGTAACTACAGAATCAACAAGTAAGAAGAGGACAATTGAGCTTAATTTGATGATGACGTGTTGGGACATACCGGGAAGATGATAAATTGGTGAATGAGACCGAGAGTCTTGTGCTACATTCATTGATACGGACATGCGAATTTAATGGGCGTCCATGTATGGGACTGTTCATATTCATAATACAAACAAAATGGCCTTGCACAAAAAATTTTTTACGAGACATCCTACTTCGACGCTTAAGAAAATATGAAAAAAAAACTCATAATTTAATTAAGGGAAATTATTATTTATATACTCTTAGTTTATTCTATTATTAAAAATATTATAATATTTTAAGAATATATCAATTGTCTACCTTAAGTTGACAAAATGTATCAAAAATACTCTAATACTTTAAGGATGTATCAATCGTTCATCCTAAGTTGACAAAATATATCAGCTGACCACTAAATCATTAGTTGTCGTTTAAGTATGATGACACCATAAGGGTAATTTGGTCTTTTTATACGTTACAAGTGATAATTTAAGAATATATAAGTGATAAAAAGATAATTTAAGGATATATAAATAATAATTTTCAAGGGTAAAATCATCAATTCACTGTAACTCTGTTAACTTTCAAACGACAACTAACGGTTTTGTGGTCGGTTGATACATTTTGTCAACTAAGGGTGGACAATTGATACACCTTTAAAGTGTTGTAGTATTTTTGATAACAGAGCAAATATAGAGTATATGAATGATAATTTCTCTTTAATTAATTTTAAATTATATTTTAAATATCAACAGTGAAGAAAGTAATAGGAAATTTAAAAAATAAAAATACTGTAAAAGATATCTTTTTTTAAGACTATTATTTCAAGAAATTATTTTTTACTTAAAAATAAACTGATAAAATATAATAATTTTCTTTTGAAAGAAGAATGTAAGTAATTTTATAATGTTAAATAATTAGATTTGTTTTTAACCATATAGATAAAGAATTTAATATTTTTCTTGAAAAATTTAATAATGATTTAGCAGTTATACAATATCATTAATTTTATGATAATTATTGATTAAAGAAATGTCTAAAAAATAGATTTTCATTTACAAGTATCTGAAAAAATCTATTAATTTAGATATATCAAAAAAATTCTTAAAAAATAATTTTTTTACTATATGAGATTTAAAAAACCAAAATAATATTTTAAACAACCGTTTAATTCAACTATACTTAAAGCTGGCCCTAATAAAACCATTATCATCCAATGTAAAATTTAAGCAAATTAACACAAGCTACATGTGAACAACGAAGGACCAAATTAAAGTCGGATAAGATAGAATCTGAAATTGAGATCTTTCTTTGTAATAATAACTGGATTGACATTTCCAATCAATAGGTCGGCCCACCACCCCAAATTTTTTTTTTTTATTATTTGAAGGTTAAATAAAATATCATAGCTACTGTAAAAGACATGCGGCTGAAATTTCGATGAGGCCCCGCACCTCATATCAAAATATTGTATAATTTTGTGTTCCCTTCTCTACATTTCATGATCTCAGATACTTTGTTTGATTTTGCATCACGCTTTTGGTCTTAGCTTAAAAAAGTCGCCGTCACTTCGTTTTTACTTTTACTTTTAATTATAGTTAAATGGCAAAAAGCCCCTAGGTAATTGATTATACACTTTTATAGTGACCATTCGAGTGTTATTTTTAACTGCTACACTAGTAGCTTCACCTCCCCACCGGTTGATCTATTGTAAAGATAATTAGAAAATATAGAAGTTTATTATCAATTATGCTTTTCCGGACCAATAACACTTAAAAACTGTTTTTTTTCAGACTTTTTTAAAAACACACATATTTTTTTTTGGCCGATTTTCAGCTGAAGTTACCAACCTTAAACCATAAATCCTAAATCTTAAAAAATCTTAAATTCTAAACCCTAAATCTTAAACCCTAAAACTCTGTGAGAGAAGTTAACAGAATATTAATAAAATAATTATTTTATTCCCTTAATGTAAAATTATTATTTCACCCTAACTAAATAAAAGAAAATAAATTACTTCAAATTTTTTTATAATTTAGACATTAGATAATGAGTTAAACAAAATAATTTAGCATATTTTTGCCTTTTTTTCCTCTTTCTATTGCATTTAAATGACGATGATCTTTACTATACAGGTGAAATATAATTTTATCCCAATAATATCGATAAAGTTATAACAATATGCAAACGAAAAATAAAAGTGTAAGAAAATAAAACTTCATGTGGAAACCAGTAAAAGAATATATATGTAAATTTTTTAAAAAAATTAAAAAATAAGTGATTGGTAGATAATTTATTAAATCAAAATTATATTTTAAAATTACAGCTTCACTAATCGGTGGACCTATGAACTGGGAAAAATATTTATTTCAAGATTTTTGCCGCTTGTAACTTATCTTGTACACAAATACGAGTAGTGTTAAAAAGAGTAAAATAGGAGAGAAAGATGAAAAAATTTTACTCTCTTTCTATCCACTTATTCTCTTTATTATTTTTTTATTATTTCTCTCGTCTTTTTTTATGCTGTACCAAAAACATTTTCCCACAAATACCCTACCCAGAGAGCGACCATACGTAGTTCAAATACATCACAATAATTTATTCGCACACTACCTTTCATTCACTCACACATGAAAAGTCAAGCAGATCTTCCAAATCCCAGTAATGTTGACGTCTCCATCCACATAGACCTGTTACTTTCACGTCTCCACGGGATTGTTACTTTCACCTGCGGTGTTCATACCAAGCTGACCCTTTAAGTTTGATTGGATAGATCATATGCCACCAAAGTCATCAGGATTGAATCAAGATTTCTTGTTAGGTCTTGGCGTAAGCAAGACTTTAATGACCTTGAACAGTAAATAAACAAGTTATAATCTTTATATGTCCATGGTAGCTTTCGTTTTCAGTCACTTCGATCCATCCACTAACGAAAATATTTCAAAGAATTATTGCGACATCCTCCACTTGAGAGAGTACTTTGTTTGAGGCCTTTGAAGGTCATTTGAGCGAGAGATGTCTTTATTTATGCAACTGTTCGCGTCACTTTATACGAGTTCTTTTTGAGGTCCAGATATAAATTCATAATTTTTAAAAGACGGAAATGATATTTTACAAAATAATTTTCACCTTTATGTATATTGGATAAATTGTGTTTTTGCCATTCAAAAATGAAAATATCGAGCCTACTAAAAGTTTCTGACGCTAGGTGTCATGCAATAATATACGAGGCGTAGTTGAAATGAATATATTCAAGATACATAAAAATTAAATATGATTAATCAGATTGTAGGTCAACTACAGAACTCTGGTTTAGATTAATTAACAGAGAAATTATTATCTCAAATTGACGCAAACTTATCGGGTTAATTTTTTTTTTACCAATTAAATTGTTAACGAAGAAAAGAATTAATTGTTTCTCTCTCTAGTTGGAGCAAGTTAATTAGTCTCATAGTACGTCCTATTTTAGTAACATATCCAAGGAGGGTTGCACGTTCAGAGGCTAATTAAAGGCCTTGCTCGATATTCTAACTCAAATAATCCTTTGTTTTATTGACTTTCACGTGAACGGGCGGCTGCAAGTTCCCATATTATACCTTTGCATGCATGCCAATGCTTGGAAACACTTTTTATATTTGAAGCTCATTTTTAATATTTCAAAGTGATTGGCCCAAATGCTTTCCGTGGATGCTCTCGAAACACAGACGACGTTCAACATATAGGAATTATCGTGTATAAAGACTAGTAAAATCAAGCAATTAAGTCTCAAACAGAAATAAAATAAAAATTAGTAACTTTTAAAAATGTTATTTTAAATGAAAAAAGAATCCGTGATCTGTCATATCAATAATTATGAAATAGGACTCAATTAGGTGTAATTTAGCATCTGTAGTTTCGATCCTATCAAATAATTGCAGTTTATTAATTTACATTGGTTATTTTGATAATCTAACAGTCATCAGGCCTGGGAATACGATATCTTTGAGTATGGTATAATTCAATTTAAATACCGTCAAATAATTAAATTTTATTTATTTTTATTAACTTTTTAATAATTTAATTGTCACTAAATCGACTGAATACGGTACATGTGATAGTGATACCCTACCGTCCTGTAACAACTCTCATGCCTAGAAAACGCTCAAAATTTTAGAAATTTTTTTAATACCATGTAAAGTTTTGAAAAAAATATTGAATGAAAATAAAAGTTGAAAGAAATATATTAATAACTAACAACTCTAAACTTTAATAAAAGACATTTATACCATTGCTGCTTTATAATCCTTATTTTTTTACTTTTTATTTATAAAAAAAAAAGCTAATAACTAATCTTTTTCTCTGCAGTAATGAACTGTAATTGTACCCTCAAGATTCCAAAATTAAAAACTAGCGTCCTCATCTTTTTTTTTAAATTTATTTTACGTAACCAATGGAATCATTCAATTTTCTTCTTGAGTTCTTTGATTCTCTCCCACGAGAGCTAAAGCCACCAATTGTACGTTGATTGAATTAGGTAGTGTAATGTGGAATTATTTTGTATGTTCATTAATTTAAATTTTAACGACATTTATTTGAATTTTCTTGTAATATTTTACAATATACTTTTCGACAACCTCAAAATCAAAACGATGATTTGGCTCCTCCCAACAGTCCAGGCAAGCCATCCTCAAATAATTAACCTTTTTCAACTTTCACGACGGTGCTAGAGTCTTACTACTTAAAAATATAGTAGTCGGACCATAAGTATCATTTTCATGTAACCTAAAAATAGGGCAACATTTCTTAAACTCCAGAGAAAATATCAATATTATCACAAATAATAGAAAAAAATTAATAACAATAAATATAAAAAATAATTCTGAGAGATAAAGAAATGTCAAAACCACACGAATCTCGATGCCCAAGGACCTGCAGATAACGACACGTGGTGGCTTTTAAAACCGTTGGCAGTCAAATAAGACCTGTCGTGTCAACCTCAGTGGATAAGGACACAGACACGTGTTTGGTCAAAGACCGGATATAGATGACACGTTAAGTAAAGATCGTCCGTACAAAAATTCATAAGTAGCCTGATTTTCTTTTTTCTCGTACGCCGAGCTCCTTTGTGTTTTGTCGGGAGCTTCTTATGGGGTTTTAATTTTTCTATAATTTTGTCGCAACTGTTGAAGCCATCTGTCTTAGCTTCCGCACACGTGGAGGCATTTTGAACCTTCTTGATCCGGCAGTTCACGTGACTGTAACTATCTATTTTTTTTCTGTTCGTTGAGCTAATTAAGGGAATCTAATTCAATTTTTATCTTTAATCAAATTATTTTAATATCATACGTACCATCCTTCAAATTGCACGAGGCCGATTTTTTTATTATATTGGATCATCTCCATCGAATATTAGGTTTCTTTTCTATTAGCGGTAATGACTTTTTCTTTTTTGGGGTAATAATATGATTATTTTATATGAAACTTGTGTATTTAATTGTTTTGTTGAACACTTACAAGATTCAGCGACAATATTGTTATAAAAAATGAAAAACTTATACTACTTTATCCATTATAGATATATTTATTTTAAAAAATTCTAATTATTGATGAGGAAGAAGAAGTTTCAATAAAAAATTAAAAGAAATGACAGAGAAAATCATATGAAACGATACAAGAAAAGTTTAAATTAATGTTTATGTTCTTTAAGATTCAAATATAAACAATTAAAGGGGTAATTCAAGCGTCCAATAATCTCGGCCATATGAATATAAATCCCAATAATTATAAAATTCACTCTCTTTTGATAAAAGTTTATTTAACTCACTATTTTAGTGAGAAAATATTTTTTCTCTCAAATTAAAATAATAGTTATTATTCAAACTGCGTTATCTTAAAATTATAAAAGAGAACCTTAATTAATATATGATATGTTTATATCAATATATACAAAAGTAAACGACTAAAAAATTGTTTAAAAACCACACGTAATCTATACATTAAGCAATTGACATAAAAATGTTCGTGAATGGGGGGAGCACGAGAAACAGGGACTGGTATAATTAGGTGAATGAATGCCGAAGGCATTTGCCTTTTACTATTTTAGAGACAACGTACCTACCAACACCATGTGGCTGGTCACACATTCTTAGGGCATGACCCCTAATGAGTAATGAACCCCATTTTCTTTCAGTGTTAAAAGTGACACTCGTGGTACATGCATGTGCTGTGCCGATAAGAGTGGACGGATGATAACTTAAAAATTATAATATTTAAATATTTAATAAATATTAATTACCGTATTTTAAAAGACAATCTGATTCGATTCATTACTCATACGATTAAAAATTAATTATACTTTTATAAAAGTAAATATTTAAAAATTATATTTATTATATATTATTAATTTTTAATTTTATAATTTCTTTTTTTTTCTAAAACACCCAAATGCAAAACAAGGCCCAAGACTCGGTTTGGTATTGTTATTAAAGAGTTGTGATTTTTAAGTTACGATTTTAAATTATTTGATAAATATTTATTATTGTAGTTTAAAATTTAAAGTCATTTTTTTTCTACAATTGTTTGATGACACACTTGCAATATTATAAAATATTTCTTATAAAAATTATTATTTTAAATTCTTATTTATCAAACTCGATTAGTTGTTCGTATCTACAGCTATTAAGCTATTATTTTACAAAATTATAGCTTAAAACTCACCGTAATATCAAATAAGGGCTAAGCGATTATTTACCACAGGAACAGTGAGTTCAACAAGCACAACGGTCGAGCTGACGCTGTTGCATTTGTGTTTACAATAAGAACCATTATGGATGGCGGGCCTATGATGGTGGTTGTTGTGACTTGTGAGGGTCAAAATGAAAGGATTACAAAATTAGTAGCCTTAAATTAATAATCTGTAAAATAAGGGCGATTAACATGAGATTTTTAAAACAATACATTTTAGGTTTAACCCTTATCTTCTCTGAAAGTAAAATTTTCAAGTTAATTTAATTTGGATTATAAACTTTAAACCAGGCCAGAAGTACCATCTTCGTGATTTGTAATTGTGACTCTGATCGATTGAATTCGTGATTGAACAGCATTTTAGAAAGCATTTTCGGATGTTTTGATTTATCACCCGAATAATAATAAGAATAATAATAACAAACAACAGAAATTAAATAATTAGAAAACCGATGGGCCCCTTAATTCTTGATCGTTTTATCTTCCTATCCAGAATAATTGGCTGGATTTGACGTAGTGCTGGGAAATTATGTTCTTTTCTGTGGTGGGGGGGGGGGGGGGGAGATGATATAAAAAATATGTTAAAAACACTCCGCTTTATGTACAGATCAAGAAGGGACGTCCACTAATCACAATAAATAATTAATTGGGTCCCTCTATGAATTATGATGCTCTAATCTTTTTTTAATATTAATAATGTAAAAAATATGCGCGGTTAAATTTAATTAATGATACACGTTATTTTTATTAATAACAAAAATTAGAATGATCTTCAAAATAATATAGTTAGTTAACAAACCGATTTTAAATTAAAAAATAAAAATAATAACATATAGGATAAAGTACAATATCTTAAGTTCTTTTATTTAAAATTATATTATTAATAAATTCTTCAATTCAATTCTCGACACATTAAGCAAGTAAGTTTCATTACATATAATGTTTGTGTGTTCATCTTCTTTTAGATAAAGATACTATATTCGAATATAATTGATATATAAAGTGGTTTATGAAATTTAGAGTGTCTATTAAGCTGTAATTAGTCATTTGTCATGCTTGCACGATAATAAGAGATTTATTTCAAGGTTTGCACAACAAGAGATTTGTTCTAGCAATCGAAGAGGAATGATGGACTCGATTCCTGCAAGCAAAAGATATTTTGTGTCGATGTTATTGTTATAGGACCTTAGTAGCTTCCCTCTCAGTTGTTGAAGTTTAATAATTTATTTGTATATTATTCTAAATACTTTTCAAGATATTGATTGGATATAATTAATTAGTTTCTTTTTGGATTAATAATATTTATATTGGCAGTTATCTAGCTACCATATTTACTAGATGATAAAGAAATTTTAAATTGATAAAACTTTACTAATAAAGAGTGGATGTACACAGACTGGTTAGAGAAATTAGAATCTTTTAATTAATTAATTAGTTAATTAATTATCATTTTATTAAATTATATTAGATAAATGGTTTTAAATTAAAAATAAATTTTAACCAATAATTTAATACTCAAAGAAACTCAGCCCGGCACTAAATTTAATCTTATTTCTATATAAAAAAAATTATTTGCAGGAGAACTGGTACCCCTTGATTATTGAGAGCATCGGCTATTTCGAGTTTACTAGAATCATCAATAATTACAAGCTTCGACAAAATGTGATTCTCCACCACCGCATTTCGTTTTCTAAATGCGCATGAATAAATTTGTATACATAGTCAAACAACGCTTTTTGAAAAATAGAAATTCTGGGATAATATGAGTTTTCAATAACAGTAAATTAATCATTACTTAAACATTGATTTAACAGAATATCACAACACTATTAAACATTTTTCTAAAATATAAATTTATTCAATAAAAGTAATTGAGAATTCGGTGCGTTTAATATATGGTAGGATATTGGCTAAGGCCGTTAATAATTTTTTAAATTGCATTTAAAAAAATCTAAAAACTACCGATGATATATATATTTAATATCAGGCATAAATATTAGTTCATATCAGATTCAAATATAGCACTTATGATAATACTTAAACCCGTGATTAAAATAAAATCTGATAATAAAATCACTGAGGGTTTTAATGATTTAATTTGATTTTTTTTTATAGGTTAATGGTTTTTTTTTTTGAATCCTAAATCTGTTGTGCATTTTTCAACTCTTGGTTATATTACAGAATCTGTCATTTTTTGTTTTTTTTTGAAACTGGAATGTCATTGATTGGTAATGGCTTAAATGTTGAGTGATTTTGATGTTAGGCGATCTATCTACAACAATAATATTCCCTCTTGAATGACACGTGACAATAATAGAGGTCTAAAATGAACAGCAACAGGAACCAGGAAGCAAAAGAGTTAAGTTGAGAATGGACCAAAAGGACTTACGTGCCGCAATAAGAGGGCATTTACTGCAAGTTTGGTCAGTGTGCAGTAACCACAACGCCAGGTGTTTGGAGCAAAGCTTCACCATAAGTTTTCTTTTCTTTTCATGGCCACTTTTCCTTTCTTTTTTTCCCCTCTCTTGTTGGTCTTTCGCAAGATTGAGATTTTTTTTTTTTTAAAACTAACGTCGGCAGAGATTTACTTTTATACTTGTCCTCAACCGCACTCATCTATTGCACTCTGCACATGGGGAACCTTCATTCCAAACCCTAGACTATTCTACACGTGTACTACATATCATATCCCAAATTCAGGATTTGCAATATTCCCACTAGGAATAAAAATTTCTCATATTTCCCAATGTTGTACTATCGTTCTTTTAATTTATAAGAGATTCTAAGTCTGTGTTCTGATCATTTCAGGGGGAAAAAAAATTGTGCTCTTGACTGTCGTAGCACATGACATGTCCCGACCTTATTAATGTAATTGTACATGCTTTAATATAATAGTATTTAAAAAATTACATATGATTTTGAATAAAATATTTTTACGGCCATAAATAATTGGCACAAACAGATATAGCATACTACTATTAATTTAATAAAAATATAAAATAATAAAAATATAAAATAATAAAAATAAATGGTGTGGGTTGTTGAATTAATAGTATTACGTCACATATATTTTTTGAAATACTAAGTAGGCAACTTAAGAGGGAAGTGAATTGAGATTCTAAAAATTTAAGCAATTAAAACTTAATTCAATTTAAACTATACAACCAAATTTAACAGAAACAAATTAATATCCAATGAAAAATAAAGAGATATGGTAAGGAGAGAGTAAACGCATGATTTTTACGTGGTTTGACTAATCGTGTCTACGTCTACACCTTCAAACTTATCGGGCTTGAAGATTTCACTAAGTAAACCTTCAAGACTCTCAACAACACTTATAATTGACTTTTAAGATGCAATAGACTTATACAATAAGAGATTATCATCAATCTCTTAATTCAAGTGTATCCCAACACTTATAATCACTTAAAAATAAAGATTACAAATGAATTTTATCCCACACAATATATATGGTTACAAATGAAAGCTTAAAGTGTG